>DVZL01003580.1:0-13834 GCA_018236625.1 Lasaia peninsularis
ACTTCATTTTATGTGATTAAATTAAAAAAAAAAAATTTAAAAAGTTTTTTTTTTTTAAATTTAATCACGACTGAGTAAATCTTCAACTTTATACTTATACAACATTGATACAAGCGAGAGGCAATGAAACCACATATACTGTGCCTAATGTTAATCCGTGACTATTTAAATAAAGTTTACGAGAAGTATACGAAAAAAACTTTTTTCAAACGAATTAAATAGCTTAATAACTAAGTAAAAACGTGAACACTCTTGTATTGACCTGCCGTAACCTTAGAATGGCAACGTCGCGTAGTGCATGAGGATTATTCCGGACATTTAGATAAATATGCCTATAATACTTGTCGGCTATAATATATAACGTGTTTAAACTAATGAAATTGTTTATAGTTTATAAACAATTTCTGTGACTAAACTACTGCTACTATTAGTTTGATTTTTGTTGTGTGGCCTAGTAATTATATACAAAATATGTGGTTTCATTTTTAGCCTCTCGATTGTATCAACGTTGTATATCACTCCTGTTTTTAAAAATATATGAGTGGCAGTGATCACTTCGTTAGTGATTAGAACATCTTGACCGTTTCCAGTCAAGTGGGTCAACTTATCTATGAAAAAAAAATACTACAAAGGGTAAATATAAAGTCGCTCGTTTTTGATATTTCCTAGATTACGTTCTAAGTCCTAACTACGAGATGAGTTTAAATGTGTTAACAACATTTTTTTATAAAGTCAGATATTTCATCCGTGCTATGGACTCTACCACTAAAACAACTGCTACTAAAAGAACAAACAAAAGTAGTGACGTTCTGGTGAAAGGTTAAAAAGATAAAAGAAAAGTTAAAGGCCATTGTTCAAATGATATTGCGCTAAACAATAAAATTGAATACAATAAGTAAAACTAAAACAATGTTAATATTCAATGAAATAAACGCTAAAAACTTTTCTCTGAAATACTCTTTTGTGATTTGAAAATGAAAAACGTTTAAAATACATTCACGTTCGTATTATTTAGCATTCAGTTGAGAGCGAAGTTGCAACGAACATATTCTTTATATTTAGTAGTCATATCAAAATTTCAATGCAAAAGTTATTTTTATTCACGACTGAAATTTTATATTTTTGCTAGAAATATTTACTACGCTTTTAAGGGTTTTTGATCTAAAATGAATTCTTATTTAATAGTCTGTTCGTTACCATTATGGTTCACTTGTAATATTTTGTTTATCTTTTATCATATCGACCTCTTCGTTGGCCGAGGGGTTAGCGTACACGTCTGATGCCGTCAACCAACCGTGAGATTCGGATTCGATTCCCAATGGAAGCAGGAATTTATATGATAAACGTAGATAGCCTATTATTGGGTCTGGGTGTTTAACAAATTTATCCTAGTAATAGATATTTAAGTATTTCTATATTTGTCTAACACCCATAACACAAGCATACAATTTGTTTATTTTGGTATTAAATTTATTGTTTACTAGCGACCTTCCTTGGCTTAGCACGGGTGTACTATACAGGTTATATATCTGATAACCTTCCTCTATAATCACTCCATCTATTTAAAAAAACCGCATCAAAATCTATTGCTTAGTTTTAAAGATTTAAGTATACATAGGGACATAGGAACAGACAGAGAAAGTGACTTTGTTTTATAATATGTAGTGAATAGTGAATTTTAGTAAGGCTTTAGGATTATAGACAAATACTCAAAAGTACCAGGAATGCTAAAAAAACACGAAACATGAACTTCAATTAAAATTGGCAGGTGGCAAGTCCTTCGCTTAATTTTTTATAGAATAAGATAGAAATCGATCATACAGATTTCAAGATGGTTAGAGGTAACCGTAGTCTATCGACACCATATAGATATTTTAGATGTGCTTTTTTTTGGTTTTCAGATAATCTGGAAATTTTCATAAAAGCAAGTTGACCTATCTGGGAATCGAATTCGGGACCTCATGCGTCTAATTCAGACACCGACTATGCTCGACCGCAGAGGAGACACAAAATCTAATATAGGTATAAAATTTCCATGTCACAATGTTAGTTACCGTACCTACTCCTCAGAAACGGCTTGACCGATTTTTACCAAATTTTATATGTGTATTCAGTAGGTTTGAGAATCGGCCAAGATCTATTTTTCAAGTGCGGGCGGTACGAAGTACACCGGGGCAGCTAGTATAAATATATGTCACAAGAACTCTCAATACAAACAACTTAATAAACAATATATTCCAATAACTCCAGACATATTTCACCACATATAATATTGTTGGTAAATCCAAATATAATTTATAAAAGCGTTAGTATTGACGGCAAAAATATATTGGATATTCTCTAAGAGGCATCTTAATGAATGTTGATAGCCTCCATCTAGCTTTAATGAAATAAGCAAACAATGACCCAATAATATCCCGATACCGATAGTCGTGTTGGCACAAGAAATTTGCCGGAGCAATATCGGGGGTATCCCTCAGAGGGAATCGCCAATTTTAGGGTAAATCGAGGGAGATAATTATGTTTGAAGTTAGTTATTGAGAGAGTCAATATGGTTACTCCGGCCAGATTGTGACGGCTATACTTTTAATAAATATTATTAATATTATGTTTTATGATAATAATCTACTAACAACACTCTGTAGTTTGATCTCAAGTTATCACGTTTTAACTGATCTCAAAAAGGATGAGGTTCTCGATTCGTCTTTATGTCTGTCATACATAATTACGTCGTCAATTCCCAATAGATATTGATGATTCTTGTGTTGTATACTAAGTCATACTTCTACTATGATATGATATAATATAAATTATGATTCAAAACTTTTTAATAAATAAGAATTATTACAAAAATATATGAACGAAAATAAATAATTTACCAAGACAACTGAATTAACTCATTAATAAATATTATGAACGCGAAAGTTTATAAATATGGATGTATGGATGTTTGTTGCTCTTTCACGAAAAACTACTGGATGGATTTAGATGAAACTTTACAGTACACGGATTACATTAAAGAAAGAGTATGTTTTTACGCAACAAGTATTATAAGTCGGAAAAAAATCTGCTTTTTAAAGTTATCTATATGTATGTAGTATTTGTGATTTGATCCACAATTATGAAATAATATGAAAATAATTTATGTGCAGAATAACAGTGTTAACATATTAAAAAAAATGTTAAATTATACCATTATACAGTGTCGTGTATAAATATTCGAACAATCGACATAACAGATCGACAACCCACCAGTTGGCGTTCTATGTCATAAAAAGGTAATAAAAATCTCCTTATCCCCGAATATAACAGGCTTGATGATATTTCTCAACTTTAATAAACCCTAATCTCGTAATAATGATATTAATTTTCACACCAAACCAAGTGTATGGGAAACCTTAAAGTTTAATTTGTTGATAGGTAATTGCGATACACTCCCCGGAGTGTGTGTTCTAAGAAAATCAACACTAGTGTAATTAACGGATTCATTTACGGCTGTAGTTGGTATATTTAGGTTCCCGCCCTTTGATATCTGGCTCCCGACACGCGACAGACTCGTCGGCTTCAAGACACATGTCAAAATTCAAATCGAGTTTGGTTACAGTAATGATCTATTCTGTTTGCGAGTTTGTTTTGTAGAGTAATAGTGATCCGGGATATTTAATCAGTGACGTTTTAATGTTAGATTAGCCATTAAATATTTGTATATTTGTCTTGTTTAATAACTATCATATAGTTCAGGGTTAAATCTACGTTTATAAATTGTTGTAACTATAATGGATTTCAAAATATAAAAGACTAGCGACCCGCCCCGGCTTCGCACGAGTATACTATACATGTTATATATAAAAACCGTTCTCTTGAATCACTCTATCTATTTAAGAAAATCGCATCAAAATCCGTTGCGTAGTTTTAAAGATTTAAGGGGATATAGAGACAGAGAAAGCGGCTTTGTTTTATACTATGTAGTGATTTATATATAGTGTTTAAAGAATTTTATAATTTCTAAGCACTTTTAAATATAAAAATAAGCCTGTGCTTATTACAAGATTAGTGCAAACACATTTATAAAAAGGATTCATATTTTACGAAAGAAAATTTTGAAAGATATGATTTTTTTAATATTAAATCTAACACATACATAACATAACATAATGTAATTATGTGTTAGATTTAATATTAAAATTACTATTCTTCTGATTGGAATTAGGATATATTTTAAACGCTATAAATCTAATAGAAAATCGAAAAATAGCTTTACCTTTAATAAAAGACAAAATTATAATAAAAAGCAGATCGCTGATGGCCGAGTCTTCGACAGCTACTTAGCATGCTAATAAACTTTACTCAAATGGTCTCAAGACCTTTGTATCAACGCATCTACTATTATTAATCGAAGCCAGAAAGTAATTTCCCTGCACAAATTAAACTTAGTCTTACATCAAATATCGTAAAGCGTTTATCTTTAAAGCTAGATCTAGCTCCGAGACAAATTAACCTGGAGCAATTCATAAAAGGCAAAAGGGCCAGAAGAAAGCGCAGGTGGCTGGGTCTGGAGCTTGACAGCTAATTAAAATGCTAATGAACCGCGAGACCGCAACGCGAGCAACAAGCGATTATCTCCGTACACTGTGTTGGAAACTTCTTTTGCGTTGCCTGTGTTCAATAAACAATTTTGATATTATGCTTTTTATATTAGAGTATCTAACATTTTTTATCAAAGCCAGAAAAGCCTCGGAAGTCTAGTAGTAAACGCTTTAAAACGTTCCCATAGTCCAGGTTCGAGCCATTGTAGCAATAGGTTTTTCTAACTTAAGTACATTTCCTGAGTGCTCTTACGGAAAAGAAAACATGGTGTGGAAATCCGGATTCCTGCTTTTGAATTCGAATTAATCTAGTATGGTTCTGGGTTGCAAAAAGAAACCCAAACCAGTTTTTCTATTTAATAACTCTGAACATGAATTCATAATTCAAACTACGAGTATTGTCCGCCATTTTGTTTTAGAAATGTGTTAATATTATCTCAAATGTGAGCATTGGTTTGAATAAAAATTAAGAGTATTATTCTTTCTTTTAAACTTCCTTGTGGATGTAAGTAGTATTGAAGATCTCACTAAATAGGTAGAATTTTTTTTTACAGATTGTGTATTTCTGTTGCCGCTATAAAAAAACAACTACTAAAATAGCATAAAATAATTATTTAAAAGAAATTTGCATACAACAAACACGATTTGTATGCCACTTTTAAAAATAATGGTACACGGGGGCTAGAGGGTGCACTATCGTCACGACGCGATCGCGTCGTTTTGCGCGATTAGAAATGTCAAAGTCAAAAATTTGTACTTGGTTTTTTGAGTTTGACATTTCTAATCGCGCAAAATGACGCGATCGCGTCGAGACGATAGTGCGTGTTCTAACCCCCCAGGTTGTATCTCATATTCCGTAACAGCTAAAAAGTAGAAATTTTTACAGAATACGTATTTCTGTTGCCACTAAAAAAACAAATACTAAAAATAGAATAAAAAAATGTGTAAAGGGTGCTGCCAGGTACAGAACCCTTCAAGCGCGAGCCTGACTCGCACTTGGACGGCTTTTTTATATTTTGTACTCTCTTAAAATATTATACAGCGTAAAAAATTATAAAAAATAATATTATTTTCATTTTAATATCATATGGCAGTAGGAATAGATAAGGCGGTAAAACCCAACCCAGGGATTGTTCGTCCCTAAAATAACAAAGTAATGTCATTTTTTACCAAACAGCCCATATTGTTATTGTTTTTTTTAAATAAAAAGCGTTTGGTTCATTAAATCTTATGTTTCGCGACATCCTTACTAGAATTGGTACACATTTTGTACTGTCTATTTATTTATTGGGCTTACCAACAGTTGCTGCATTAACATAGTGTATTTCTTTATGATATTGGAAGGCAAACAAGCAAATGGATTTCCAGATGGTAAGAAATACACATCGCCTATATACATCAATGATGGATATGGTGCGTTGCCAACCTGAGGCTGGGATGGTAATCCTCTTGCGTGAGTAAGTTTACCGGCTACCCTACCCTCCAAACCAGAACACGACAATGGCGAGCACTGACGCTATTGTGGCAGGAATAGGTAAGGCGGTGGTACCAATCCGGGCGAATCGTTGCAAGACTCTACCACCTAGTCAATGTCACGGTGTTGGTGACAATAGACCTTGTGCTCGCCTCTTATGAGCTGCCTGAGTGGATGACAGTTGGCCTATTCTACAACGGAACCCGGACCAACACGGGGAAAATGTGATACAAGTTATTAAACCGAATTACAAATGTGAGAGTGTCGGTGGTGCAGGAGTAAGCGCTCCAGACTACCGTTCCAGTGGGCCGAGTTCGATCCTTGTCATGTACCAACGATCACTTTTTCTAACTTAAGTTCATCTTCTGAGTGCTCTTACGGTGAAAAGAACATCGTAAAGCACCCCGCTCCTGGTATACGAATTCTGGGTTGCAGTGGTCAAATCCCCGAGATCAGGTAGCAGACCCCGAAACTCGATAGGGGTAGGCGAAGAGGGTGTATCAAATTATATATTCTAACTAGCGACCCGATGTAACATGTTATATACATAAAAACCTTCCTCTAGAATCACTCTATCTATTAAAAAAAACGCATCAAAATCCGTTGCTTAGTTTTTAAGATATACATAATATAGAAAACAGCCAATATAGAACAAGTTGCCCTATCTGGGAATCAAACCTCGTGCGTCAAACTCGGATGCCGACTAGAAATCACATAGGCGGTAAAAAACTTTAAAACACTAAAATAAATAATTACTTTAATCAATATAGGATTAAATAATTATGTATTTTTCATTGTTCTATTGTTTGTTGTTGTGGTGAAACTTCCACATAAGTATTCATATTTTAAATGAGAACACACAATATGTACTTGATTTTTCACATATTATGTGTACGTTTAATAAAAAATAAACTCAAGGGCTAAAACTAAAGTTTCGACTGAAGTTTTAGCTCTGATGATAGTAAAAATCGAAAGTGTTCAGTTATACCATTAATAATTTTCAATTATAAGTAACTAGCGGCTCGCTCCGGCTACGCGAGTGTTTAACATGCAACATGCATAATATACCCTTGTGTAGCCGGGGGTAATACATACATAGTACCTGGGCGTCTGCGCTTTACTTGATAGTTCTTTTTTTGTCAGTGCTATAAGCTTTCCCCTACTTAACAAAATTGCCATCTGGCAGTAAGTCTACGATACTGGACTCGGTGCCATTTTACACCAAGTGTTACCGACAGAGTTATACATAGATGTTGTGATTCGCAATTTCATAAGATCTAGACTTATTTAGATCAATTTTTTAACTGTCTTCGTTAGACATAAGACCTGTCTAGATCAATTTATTACTCCCCAAAAGCCCTAGGTTCCCTTTTAGGTCCCCAAATTTCAGCGAAATCGTTACATGTGTTTCCGAGATCGCTGGCATAAATATATAAATATTTATACAAAAGTTGCTCATTAAAAAGTATTAGATAAACCTCTTGAATCGCTCTATCTGTTAAAAAACCGCAACAAAATCCATTGGGTAGTTTTAAAGATGTAAGCATACATAGGGACTGACAGGAATGGGAAGCAACTTTGTTTTATACTATAATATGTGGAAAAGTACATGTGTTTTTCATTTAACATATGAACAGAATTAAGTGACATGTTTTTTGTCTGGAGATATTTATTCAATATCCACATACCTGATAATCGAAATGTTAATGTCCTTATGTCTGGTAGTCACTCCTGGGAAGGACTTGCAGTTGAGTACATAGGCATACATGTCTAATTCGTTACGTAAGGCCACATTTCTTGATGTGACGTATGCTGCTTCACTTTTCGTTTCAATGTTACCCTAAAAAGATAATCTAATTAAATAAAACTATCTAAGCTAAGACATGGGGAAGGCTGAAAAAAATCGGATTATTTTCAAAATTAGTATTTTAATACACTACTGAAAGAATTTTTTTTCTGAGAATTTGTCAACATCTATTTTTCATACCTCTATGTGCGTGCGGTACGAAGTTCGCCGGGACAGTTAGTTTTGTATAAAAGCAACATCTTTTTTTCCAGTAATGATTATTGTATTGTGTTACAGCATCTGTACACCCAAATAGGGTGGTGGATTTAAAAAAAAAATTTCACGCCCATATTCTCAAAGGGCTAGGCGGAGGAATAAACTGATGCACCCACGATTAGCCGACGATATTAGTTCCCAACGTCATATTGGATACAAATGCAATCCCAGTCAACATTTTTTTTTTCAGAACTTAAAACCTCCTTAAACATTAACCTTTATGGGACCACATATTAAT
Source organism: Lasaia peninsularis (assembly GCA_018236625.1). Taxonomy (NCBI): domain Eukaryota; kingdom Metazoa; phylum Arthropoda; class Insecta; order Lepidoptera; family Riodinidae; genus Lasaia; species Lasaia peninsularis. Next base: position 8,361 of record DVZL01003580.1, read on the forward strand.
TGAGTAATAGCTCTTTGGAATGTGGCACTGTAGTGGGAATATTGATATCATTATGTAGATCTTCATTACATAAATACAACAGGAATATAACCCAAAGAAAAAAAAAGTATTTTACAAATATTTTAGGTGGGTGAGCAAAGTATATGTAAATATGCTGAGATAGGTACTAACTAAATGTTTTGTAGAAAATAGATAATTTTCTACACTATATTTGCTGCATCCTTATACGCATGTAGAGATTTTATAATTGTTGGTTACACAATGCAAAGCCAAATATGTATTTTATCAATTTTGGTGCAGTGTTTTGGCATTGCAATAGTTTAGTTTGTGTATTTGTTTTCAATAGATTCATTATACCATACCTTCAATCCAACTCCATTCCTTTTGATAGTGGTAATAGCATATTGCACATCGTCATCATTGTCCACTGTTGGGTCAATATCTACAACCTCGAAATCAACAGGAGCTCCAATATACCTAGTACAAAAAATACTGTGTCATAGCAAGAACATTGAAATATTCACAGATAATATATAGCCTCTTTAACAACTAATACAAAAGACAAAATAAACTCACACAACAAATGATTTCTTCGCCACTTATACAGATAATAAACGTGGTAGAACCATTCATGCAAGAGTCGAACTCGCACTTATTTGGTTTTTAAATACTTGTCACAAGAAACACTCGTAATAATATGGTCAATTTGCTATGATTATATTTTCTTCCTAGCAATTAAAATATATATACACAATGAAACTGCCTTACAGCTGGATAAGAAAATTTAATCACAGTTTTAAAATATTCAGAGAAGACATTTATCTTCTCTGAATATTATTTTGACAATTTTAGAGCACACTTCAAGTAACAAATAAATATTTTACTAGTGAACTCCACTGTAGATAAAACCAGTTTTTTTTTAATTAATTAATAACTATTATTATTGATAATAAACTTATAAAAAAGTAAATAAATATTATTCAATAGTGTGAACATGCATTAATGAATGGTTGATTAACTCTAGAAATAACTTCACATAATTAACTGGAAACTCAATACTAGTAGTAATATGAGCTTGAATGCAGAATTGTTGATCTCAGTACATAATGCCCTTCCACAACCTTCTACTACAAATGTATCTGATACATATATACATATTTTCACACCTCCACATTCATGACTCTCTTCATACAAACACACCAGGTTTCAAAAAGTCTTTGATACCACCCTTAGATAATACATGAACAATTTGGTCATGAAATGTAAACCTAGTTCTCGCTGGGTGTCAATCTTTCATTCTTTCCACATGACTGAACCATCAGATCATGCCCATCTCATTTTTAAACTGACACTTTCTTTTAATTTCACTCATTTTTCTAATCTCACTATTATGAACACAGAGTTAATGCATTTTGACCACATCTACTACTGTTATCTTACTTTTATTCTGTTTCTGACATACCTAATGCTCAATTTGCACAAAGCATGTCGACTGGAACAACTAATATATCACTCAGTATGTAGGTAGGAACCCAGCAATCCATTCATGTTATTACTGGCACTCACCCCTTTTCATATTTGTGCATCCCTGCTCAAAGCACTGCCAAAATATGGAACTTCATTAACTTGTTCCTGCACTACATCATTAACTAAAACTCGTACAAACATTCTGGTATCAACTCTTTCAAATGCTATTCATGTATCATATACCTTAAAAATATATTCCATAGCATGTTGGTTTAATAAGAGATTGAAATATTTTTTAGCTTAAATAAATATCACAAGCAATTACATTTAACTTCAAGTCATTAATGAAGTTTTTTTACAATTACATGTTACAGCACAAAAAAGATAAATTAATTAAAATGCACAAATACCTAGACTATTTCTTTAACCTGGTAGGTATATAATTATTTAATTATACGTAAAGTACATTCATTCTAGGAATAAAGATCTTTTAATAGTTGAGTTTGCATCCTCCTTTGAACATCTTTCAACTTATCAATGGGTAAAATGAGGTTCTGTACGCAACAAAATGACTGCGTAAAATAAAACACCATTTTTCATAACATAGCGAAGATCTCTTACAACTATGTCAAAGAAACAATTTGGAGAAGAGCATATATTGTAGGTGCCAAGTAGATAAGAAACAGCTGATCGCACTTACTTGAAAATGTCCCTGACGTAACCCATGCACTCAGGGCCTATTCCACCTCCTGGCAGCATTGTTACGGCATGCCTACCACCATACTGAGCTTTAGGAATCATTTTCTGTGCCCTGATAACTGGTGTCTTGTGCTGAAGATCGAAATCTGAAAGGGTAGCTGGTGCGGCCGCGGAACTTAAAGACGCAGTGCATTTTATCTCAGGTAACAACTTAAATTTACTTAACAATCGCACAGCCATTTTTATATTATTTTAATCAACAATTTTCAAAAATAAACGCAGACCATTTGTTGGATAATCACAGGAAGTGGAAGATAAAATTACAAATGTTTGACATTTGTGTAGATGGCGCTTTTGATTGATGGCATGTCAACTGTCAAGAATATGCCAGCAGAAGCTCAACTGAATTACTTTTACTATCAATCCATCTATTTTTACGTAGAACCCCCAATATTGATTGTATTAAATTTTATAATAAAAAATAGTTTTTATTGACATATTTTAAATTGTTAAAATGTATCTCATTTAAGTAACTAGTTTAAAACTTTAACGATCTATAGTTGAACACTGGTAACACTATCAGTCATATTTTTTTTCACACGTCGCTCGATTCTAACTTGACTTTTTCTTCTTGAGAACCTCGAGGAGAGAACGGGCGTCCATTTTGCTTCGCCATATTGAATTTGGTCGGACATATTTGGACGCCATGTTTAGTCGGACATATTTTATAAACATTTTCGCGTAAATTTCAAATATTTTTATGGACTAAATATAAAAGTTTTTTTCACTGGAGTGTTAAGCATTGATTACAGTGAAAATTGCCAGGAAATATTCCGTGCCTACGCAGCAGCCCATATTTGTCTTCAGGGAGCGGATCAGCTTTTGTTAAGCTAAATAAAGGTAAACTATTTCTACCGAAAACAATCGTACTTTTTGACACTTTGTAACAAGTGTTTAAATATTTCTATGTATTTACGCATTTAGATGTGCTGCAAAGGTGACTAAATGAAGGTCATTAGACAGCAGATTGGTCTAGAAAAAAATTGGCGTGGTCGTTTTATATAATTATCATAAAAATCTTCATTAACCCGGCCGGTAACTGCTTCTCACACCTGCCGTAAAAGATAATTGTTTTTGACCGTAAAATAAATGTTTTGCGCAGTACGTTAGATTTAATCCTTCTGTAAGAAGCCGATGATAGGTTTAGTTCATTAATTACGCATGTAGGTTGACTTGTAATGTGATATCGACGGTAGTATACGCCAAACAGTGAACGCTCTCCGCCCAGTTCTTATCGTTTTAAAAACAGATATGTACATCAAAATAACCTTAACTTGTGCATTTAAATTATTCATTATCCATTCACTTGTTCATATAAATTTAAGTAAGAACAAGTTTAAGTAATATTTTAACGGAATAATTTCTCTACTTATCTGAGTCTTAGTCATGTTTATTATACAACATAATGTGATAATAATTTTGTTTATTGTTTTCATAATAAAGCATTTATATTCAAGGACAATTTAGTTTCCAATTATATCAGTGCACCGTTTAAACTCACTTTTATATAACCATTGTTATTAATTTGTAAAGTATTTGTTAAAATTGTAGAACATTTCAAACAGGTTCCTAAATACTCTTTATGTTTTTAATTTAGATAATTAATTTTTATTTTTTAAATATTATATGATATAAAGGTCACAGCACCTCTACTACAGTGAATATTTGCACATAGGGTGTACAAAGGTGTAAGGTGCCTGACAACAGGGCAGAGGGGCACCTACAACATCCTTAGTGTGTCTATAGGCCACAGGCGTCTTACCATCATAAGATCCGAGTGCCTTTTCGCTGTCTTATCCCATGAAAGAAAAAATACCCTATACGCATGGTTAGAAGCAGTGGATGCATATACACATAAGGCACATGAGTTTATACTTTTTCTTAATTACTATATAGATAATGGAATTAAAAATGACTCTTCTAACATGGCTACGTTAAATATTCCTTAAAATTATTGTAAGTATAATATGTAAAGAATGGGCTTATCCAATTCTGTAACATTGCCAAAGTAGCAAAACAACAGCAGAGATGCCATGTCACATTAGATATTTTTATTTATTTCATTACTAGTACCTGGATGACCGAGCTTTGCTCTGTGTTTTTTTAGTAGGTACATCAGATTTTTTTGGAATTGTATTAGTTTTGGAAATGTGAGAAAAAGTTTCTCCAAAAAAAAAAGAAAAAATAATAAAATAAATAATCCGACTGAGATTTGAAATCAGGTTTCCTGCATTTTAGGAGTCCAATTTTCTAACTGAGCTATTCTAACTTCGTAAAGTTTGGCGAAATTTAACTTTGTTTTATAATGATATGGGTTTATATTCAATAAAAACACAATTAATAAGTAAAATCTGAAAATAAAACCTAGCTAGATCGATTTATCGCTCTCAAAACCCCCTAAATACAAAATTTCAAGAAAATCATTTGAGCTGTTTCCAAAATTGCTGATATATATAATATATATGTACAAGAATTACTCGTTTAAAGGTATTAGATGTAAAAATTATTGGTATTTTGAACTGGTCTGTATGAAATATGAACTATTGCTGGTGGACTATTGACTCGTCAAACAGAATTATTTTTGGTAAATTTGTAATAGCATATCTACTTAGAGGCTAAAAATGTTGTATCAAACTAATGTTAATTGTCTGTAAACAATAATGTAACATTAATGCTTACTTTAAATTCAATATATTATTTGATTTATGCTATAAATTTAATTTACATTTTTGTATTGTTTATAAATATAATAATGTGATGATGGATAAAAAAAGAACGCAGACAGTGGAATAATTAAAATTCTGCAATTTTGAAAAAAAATGCATGCATACATACATATCATGATAATATATCATGATGATAGATAATGCTTTTATATTATGCATCTTTTATTAAAATAATCATGTATTATTGTTATTCATAATATTTACATTGCAAAACAATAATTATAGATTTAAGTATCAAAGAACTGGTTAATCTTAATATGTCAAGAATACAAGGGCTAACATTGTGATACAATTGGGTGTCTATTTACAAGGCTACAAAGTAATTGATGATTAATTTGGTTTTTTTCTGATACTAGCTAAAGTTAAGAACACAGAAGATTGTCATCCAAAACTATTTTTTAAATGTTTGTTTTATATTATAAAAAAACAAAAATTGATGCTGTATTCATCTATACTAATATTATAAAGAGGAAAAGTTTGTTTGTTTGTTTGTTTGTTTGGTTGTAACGAATAGGCTCCGAA
>DVZL01003581.1:0-13833 GCA_018236625.1 Lasaia peninsularis
TAAGAAAAGTTGCCCGACCCGGGAATTGAACCCGGAACCCCACGTGGCTAACGGTCTTAACAGGCGACACCTGTACCTACCGTTACACCACAGAGGCGATAACGAATGGTAAGCTTGTGAAAGTTTACCGGCTACCCTACCCTCCAAACCAGAACGCGAAAATGCGAAGCCCTGACGCTATTGTGACAGGAATAGGTAAAGCGGTGGTACCAATCCGGGCAAATCGTTGTAAAACTCCACCACCTAGTCTAAATGCTTAGCCGTCTACCTGAAGCGGTGTTTCCGGACAAATACTATTAAGTCGCCTTTAAGGTTTCTTCTGGTTTATTGCATTACTACGTCGTTTTTAAGTCATTGTGCTTGGATTTCATATCATATTATATTTCTTCTTCATTCTTCGTCCGATACTTAGCCTCATCCGGTATTATATCAGATGATATCGGAGTCGGCCACCTAATCTAGAGAATTTGACGAGAGCGCCAGTTTTTACTCAGAGCGACTGCGATCTGATCTGTACAATCCTGAAGAGAAACCACACATACATATTTTCACACCGGATCCCTTGTGGGTAGGCCGAGAATACTGTGTCCCAAGTGTCACGATTCTTGCACACTTGCCTAGCTTCCTACATGTTCATTAATCTCTTTATACAAAGACGTCGATTTCGGAGACTTTTGACATCACTCTCATAATACTCGAGCTATTTGGTCGTGGAATGTCAACCGAGGTCTCTCAAGGTACCTACATCCATCCAATTTCACCGTTCTCTCAATCTGTTTTTTTAATCTTTTACTGAATCTGCTATCTTTTTCAAATTGAATAAAAACATATCGTTTAGTCTATTCCAAAGTATAGACTAAACATTAATATAAATATCACATATACTCATCTAACAATAGATACTAAAAGTCTTTTGTTTCTTTTATTTACTTACGTTGAAAGAAGACAGCGATAACTTAAAAATACTTTAGTTGGCGGCAACAGAATTATTAGTAATAACCTAATCTTCACTATTCTGTTGAAATCGTCCAATTTTTCAAGAGATCTTGATTAGCATATAACTAATATAAACTTACTCTAGTTGCAGCACAGTGGTGACGACGCCCTCTGGGGTGATACGCCGCACGAGGTTGAAGTCCCCGACGTACAGCGAGCCGTCGGGACCGGAGGTCAGGGCGGTCGGCGTGAGGAGTCGGGAGTCTGCCGCTTTGCCGTTACAATGGTCGGGGCAGTTTAGGGATCTTTGGAGACCAGTACCCATTACCACCTGGAATATAAAATTGTTCTTATTACATCTTCTATACAAATTGGAGTGTCGGTTTACTTAATGCATATGTATATTTACAAGTTACATATTATACCAAATATAATATTTTTTTAGATATTTTGTCTGTCTGTCTATCTATCAAATTTATAGAAAAACTAGCTGACCCGGCAAACTTCGTAGAGCCCGCACTCAGTCCTATGAAAAATAGATGTTGACCGATTCTCAGACCTATTCAATATGTTTACAAAATTTCATGAGAATCGGTCAAGCCGTTTCAGAGGAGTACTGGAACGAACATTGCGACACTAGAATTTTATTATATACATATAAGATAGAATAGAAAATATTTTTTTCTTAAAATTTACCACCGGATCGGAACGCGGCCACTCACTGCGAAGATCCGGCAATAGAAACTCAGGGGAGTTACCTTTTTTATTTTCTAAATACATACTTTATGCAACACTATTAGAGATTAGAAAGATGAACAATTAATTCCAAACATTTAAGCAATACCTGAACAGTTCTAGGATATTGTTTCAAATGCAACAAAGCGCCGTCGCCCTTTTGTAAAATGCCTTCATGGAAGTTGTAGTGGTGGTGGATGTCGAGTCCCCACCCGCCGATGTCGGAGATGTCGACGTCGAAGCCGGCGAGGGTCGCCGTTTGAGTTTCCCAAACTATTGACGCACACGAAGAGTACTCGTAACCGATCGAAATTTCTGCTTGAGCTTGTCCGTAAACCTAAAAACAAAGGGATTCTGAGTATTTGACATTAATAAAAAACGGATTACTTTATAAGTACTTAACTAGTCGTTTATTGTTAATAATTAATTTTGCTGTCATTGCACTTGATTTATTAAATATACAATGATACGAATTCTTTTAATGAATCTTTATAAAAATAAAATTAAGAAATGTAATGAAATTTTAACAAAAAAATATAATTATGATTTAGATAAAATTGTAATGATGTTTTCCCCAACCTTAGATTTATTTCATGTATTGTCCTAAGACCACCTTTGTGTATCTTAACTTAAATGTTCAACTAAAATATAATGTTTGAGATATGATAATCTTTAATATCGTAATTGTTGATGCAGAATAATTGCACCAGTATTTGCAGTTCATATCAAAGTTTAAGGGTTTCCACGCTAGATTAATTATTGCTCAGATGAGATTTATTTTATTATTAGGAAATTACTTTTCACATAAACCACTTGTTAGACTAATTCACTGATGATTCAAATTCTTCTAATTCTCCATAATAAGTGACTTTGATCCTATCAAAAAAGCCCATCCGCTCGTTCCAATGTTCTCAAAAGCTTCATCATTATAGGAGAGAGAAAAAAACTAACCTTCTGTTTGTAAACATTTCTCTTGTTCCAAGCAAACACATGCGTCAAGTCTGGGTCCGCTTCGTAAGTCTGGGTGTACAGTGAGCCTTCGATCTCCACTCGTACATGGACTCTGGCCAGCGATGCAGGGACGACCTTGCGCGTCAGCTGGACATGGACGCAGGATAAATATCCAGCTGCTTGAGAAGACCTATATGTCAGCTTGACAGATGATCCTGGTATTCCAAACGATTCGCTGACAATCTGAAACGATGAAGTATTAGCAAAATTAGAAAGATACCATGATTTAGGTTTAGATAGTCGACTTTTACAATACAAATCTTTTTGGTAGTTTCTTGCATACAGAACAATTAGGTAAATTAAAAATAAATTGAATACTTCGTTTTTCTTGTATGACAAAAACAAAACTGTAAAATTTAATGGAACGAATGCTAAATGTAGAAGTAAACATTTATTTGATAGTTACATATTATTATTTATTTATTATTTAGTGTATTTTATACTTGAATTTAGATCATGAATGTGAACCTCATAGTACACCTTTCGGAGAAAATACGTTTTGAAATATCTTGAGTGTTTTCGGGTATTTCAGGATTTTCCAAGCAGAAAGATCTCACTTAGGAATTGACTTATACAATGTTCAGAAGGGTTAATAAAAAACGTAGTGTTTTTCTCACCATGTTAAATCAATCAAGTATACGAGATACCGTAGGCGGCAAGTAGACTGTCTTACAAATGCTTTACATCATGATAAGTACTGTAGAAGGCGGAGATTCCAATGAATAAACAAATTCATCAGACCATGTTGTTGTTACACTCGTAGTTTCACACGATTTTATTGGATTAGTGTTGCTTAATATTGCCAAATAAGTGGCAAAGTAGTTGGTTAGCTCGCAACACAAGTTACCTGCGCCTCGGGGTAGATGACGGTGGTGGTGGTGGGCGAGGAGGCGGCGGGCGCGGCGAGCACCGGCATGGCCACTACTTCGGGCCGCAGCCGCTCGTGGTCGTGAGCTCCGCAAGGTGGCGAGCTGCCCTCCCACCACTGCGGCATCGGGGACCAGTCCAGCCGCGCTGGGGCTCTGGGTATAAAACACGTTGATAAGCATTTTGCCCAAATGCTAGGATGTTTTTAAAGTAATAGAAGGCAAAGAAAACGAACATTTTTTTATGGCAAGAAGCATACGTCTCTTTAAGATAGGTAATAGGAAAGTACTTAATAGCATGCTGTCGATCTGAGGATGGGAAATGTTTACCAGCTATCTTATTTTATTCTTATTCTAATGTCACACGACAATCGTGTGACATTAGAATAGATAAGGCGACGGTTTTTGGTTTTGTTACTTAGGCAACTAGAATATTTTTCATTTCATATTCTGTAAACTGGAACACGAGATTCGTATGACACTAGAAGCAGTATTACATTACTTAATCACACTACATTGTGACAGTGCTGCTCGTTTCTTACAATCTGCCTTGTAGGTACGCATTTAACCTATAATCTTGCAGCTTGAGACTAATACGAAGGATCAGTACACAAAGCTTGTGTTAATAATCTTTGACAAAACACAAACGACGAATTTCTCTAAAATATAAAATACTTCCTATAAACTGTAAATGTTAATGGTGCGTCACCAATTAGAGACTTGGATGTTAAGACTGAACAAGTAGATAAATAGAATTTTAAGTATAAATATTTGTAAACATTGACGATAACCAATCTAATATAAGTAATTGCTAGTGTTGATAAACTCATCGCTGAAGAAGTTACCGTCGATTAAATTTCTTGATAAACGACTGCCGCTCGTAAAACAATTAGTTAATTTTGGAAATTTCTTATCTGGGAAATGATTCCGGTTTATCTGGAGCTATTTGGTTACATTTTGGCCTTCGAGTTTGAGTATAAAAGTTGTTTAGACTAATATAGAGATATCGTGCGTGGGTGTAGCTATGAGGCATAATAAAATAACATATTATTTTAATTATTGGACCGCTCAAAACTATTTTATCTTTATCTATATATATCTATATATCTAATATATAAATTTCTCATGTCACGGTGTGCGTAATTGAACTCCTACGAATCGGCTCGACCGATTCTAATGAAATTTTGTGAGCATATTCAGTAGGTCTAAATGTTAAGGGTGGTCCAACCCTAATTTTCTTTTTTTAATTTTTTGTGTTATAATGTGGCATTAAAAAACATACAACCCTAAACTTTTACTTTTTTATCACCAACCACTATTTTTTATGGCCATTTTAGTCATTAATTTTTAAGGCAAAACAACATTTTCCGAGTCAGCTAGTATTATATAAAATTATGTCATCATCGTAACCCTAGAGTTCATTTCCCTACATTTTGTTGCAGGTAACCAGGGTTTGTTTTACTATCTTTAATTCTCCATTCAGATGAATCTATATTTGGCATCACTTAACAGCGATCAAGCATACGGGTCTTCTTATGGTAAGTGACAACCGTGGCCTAAATACACCATAGATGTTGTTCGGGCTGTTAGACCTTATGTGCAAACGGTTACACTAACCTCCGCACCGAAACACAAAAAATTTAATATGTGGGCAAGAATAGATAAGGCCTTGGATCCCTACCCAGATAAAGCTACCTGGATTAAAGCTAAATATCTGTCAGCATAGAATAGAATATAACATCGTTTATTGCATTAATAGGGTTAAAATTTATATAAAAGTTTACAATTAGCGCAGTATCCTCCTAAAATGCCAGAAAGTGGCATGCAAATTTGCATATGGGTATAGTAGATTATAATACATTAAAATTGTTGAATCAAGTTATAATTAAATTAAATTAGTAATTAGTAAAAATATTCTTTTTAAATTATATTAAAATTAGATTTTTTAATTCATCATTAAAGTAGCTTTCGTTTAGATTTTTCCCTATACTATGTAACCAGGGTAAATTTTGCTACCTTTACTTCTGTATTTATGCTATCTTGGGCATCTCTGATAGTAGACTATTGGGTAAAGTTATATTTGTCATCACCAAAATTGTAGTGTTAATTAAGACTTTTTTCTCTATTCTTTTTTCTATATTTTATTGTGGGTAACTAGGGTCTGTTTTGCTACTTCTATTTCTCTATTTATGCTATCTCAGGGATCACTAATATTAGGGTACAAGTAAATACACTGGATATTCTGCTTATCAAAAAAGAGCTATAACTGTAAATTAAATATACAGGCAAAATAATTGCCATATATCTTAAGACCTTTAAGATTTGAAATTGAAAAAAAAAACATTTATTTTAGTTCAGAGCTTTGTCGGGATAATTAGTTTTGATGGTTATTGAAATAGTTATCGCCTCTGTGGTTGAACTTAGTCGGTGTTAGACTTTGACGCAGGAGGTCCCGGAATCAATTTCCGGGAAGGTAAATTTTTTTAAAGAGTTTTTTCAGTTCTCATATGACAAACATTAGTTTTATTGCTTGCATTGGACCGAATATATTATCGTAGCTAATCGTAGGTGCATAAGTACCTCAGTACGTGAGTGTGTTTTTACCTTATTGAAATTATCTCCGTTTCTGCTCTACCACTAAAAATTACAACGTCACTCGTACTAGTTTATGATTTTTGTCAATATTAGTTATAGGACTGTATGTATTAAGATGACGAAGCGGAAACATTTTCTATTCCATTGATTTCTAGGACAATGGACGCCTCGTAAAGTCCTGGACGAGACGCCAAGTTTTATCGGAGTGGAACAGCTGCCCTACAAAGTCTAAACAGTCGAACCTTTCCCCAGTTGACAAGCTAAGCCTTTATAACAAAGACAGTGTAGAATTTGTTAAGACTCTTCGTGTTCACAATTATTGATATTGTCAAAGATAGTAATTTATTTATCATACCTAAAGTGTTATTCGAGCGTTGTGTCAAGAGTCTCCAAAACTGGCGTCTTTTTATAAAGAGAGTAACGAATTTGGAATAAGCTAGGTAAGTAGTAGAGATCATGTTATTTGCACTCAATACTCTCTGCCAAAAGCAAAAGAGCACTGGCGTAAAGATACTCGTAAGTATGTGTGTGTGATCACATGAAAAGCATACACATTATAAGTATTAGGGAACTCCTTTTGGGTTTAAGGTTATTAATATAATATATAAAAAAAATCTTCACTTGCGTTAGGTTTTTATTGCGCCCGAAAATCTATGTAATAATTCTGACATGCCTGAATGAAAAAGGAAGATCAAGGCTTGGACAGTATTGGTCTTGGTCTTGCGTTCACTCAAATCCATTTCGGAGGAGTTTGGGTGTAATTTTAGAATTCAATTTTGAAGTAGATATCTTAAACCGATTAAGCTGAAATTTTGTATACAAGTTTAGTTTGGATAACAATGCACGATAAGGTACATGACATCATTCTAAATCCAATATGGTTGGTCCGCCATGATGGCGGAATAACTAGTTGTTTTTAGAGCACTTCTACAATATGTGTATCAAATGAAAGGGCTCGTTGAAAGCAACTCGAAAAATAATAAAAGCTTTTTCTAAAAAGTTTTTTTTACTTTTAATTTGTAATATTAAAATTTACATGCCAATGTAGATGGTGAAATAGGATTTAAGGACATATTGTGAAGATTAACACCAAATGTAACCTTATTGTAGTAGATAAATGATTTGATTTAATTTGAATATGATAAGGCTTAGACGAAATAGTTTGCTTAAGGAATCGTATTGTCACCCTCGTGATCAGTTCTTTTGGAAATTTCTATCGTACGTTTTCGTTTTAAGCCAATGAATTTCGAAGGCCCTAAGTGATAATTAAGTAATAGAGAAATAAAAGTTTGAGCCTTTTCCATTTCCTGATGAGTTTCTAATCAGTTGTAATTTAATGAGTTTACGTAGAAACTTACTTAGAAGTTTTGAGTAGTAAGTTCTCGAAGTTTCTCGAACGGAGCGATATATTAGTTTGCTTACCTCGGAGTTGGCACTTTAACGCTGTCATCGCTGAGCTCCATCTGCACAGGCGGCAACACGACTATCTGGTTCCAGGGCACGAAGACAGTCTTCCGTAAAGGTTTGAATGGAGATCTTTGGAACTGCAAAGTAACTGCTCCTCCCCCGTTCACTAGCACGTCGAACCTGTAGAAATGGCAAACATTTTTAAGATAAAAATAACGTGACCATACGTCCCGATTTGGGCGGGATTTCCCGTTTCAGGCTGTCATTCCCCAACGAGAACAAAAATGCTTTTACGAATAAACCTATTTAAAAATTATTAATTTTTATTTTGCACTTAAATATGGCATCTTACATCGACGTACCGTATAGATGTATTTATTTAAATACTAAATTCTATAGGCATCCCGTTTTGACCCGCAAAAAATGGCCACGTTAGGTAAAACCCCTATTACTAAGACTCCACTGTTCGTATGTCTGTCTATAATCAGGATGTATCTAATGAACTTTGATAGCTAAAAAGTTGAAATTTTCACACTTAATGTATTTCTATTGCCGTTATAACAACAAATACTAAAAACAGAATTCAAATAATATTAAAATAGGTCTTCATATAATAAACGTGATTTTTTGCCGTTGTATATTATGGTACGGAATCCTCCGTGGGCGAGTCCGACTCGCACTTAAATTTTATTTATTTATTAAATGTCATTTCTATCTGCCTATACACGCACATAATATTATAAATGTGAAGAGAGTTTGTTTCTAAGGGATTGAAGTCTAATCTTTACGAAAAAATTAATTACGTTAGTACTTTTCATCTCGAAACTCATAATTGTTTCTTTTATACATAAAAATAAATATCTTGACTCCTATATCTTGAAAGGGTAGGTGGTAATTATGCACCAACGATTAGCTGACTATATTAACAATAAAGAATAGCAATTCTTTTCTAAGACATTTCAGTCTCGACATTCAAGGTATCATACAAGAAATAATCGATTCGTAAGGAACCATTCTCAAACAGTCAACTCGCACTAGTCCAATTTTTAACTCGCTGTCCTAGATTGATCAGATTCCGTACCAAGTAATGTATCCGATTTCTTAAGCACTTAAACCGACCTTATCGCTCCAGGTTTCAAAGATTTGAAACCTTAAAAAATATGGCGGGAATCCGATACGGTTACTTCTTGAATTTCAACCGCTTTGTAATAATATTAGGAAACAGAGAAGTTTTTACGATAAATATCTTCGCGCAGTCACTCGCGGGGTAGGCAGGTTCGAGTGCCAAATGTCAAGATTTCTTTATATTGACATAGCTTCCTCCACTTTCATTATTCTTTTAAACTTGACTCCTATTTGGTCGTGAAAGTCAATCTAGGTCTCCTCAGCTATCTACGAGCTCGTACAGCCATTGACATTCGCATTGTATATCTGTTTTGTCAATCTTTCACCTTTTATTCTTTCTACCTTACTTATAACATGCCTTTAACTTTCCCATTTTTACATCGACACTTTCTTTTAATCCCACTTTAATACAATTTACTAGTCATTTGTAAAATTGGTCAATACGATAAAAAATAAATTTTGATTTAGGTATTATGTGCCTTTCTAAAAATTAGGGTCTCCAGGTTTCGGAAAACCAACTAACAAATAAAGAACAATTTCTCGATAACCATCTTAACGTAACACTGTCATAAAAAGTACATTCACGCCTATTATTCCCGAAGAGGTAGGCAGAGGTGTGCTAGTATATCCACAACTTGTAAGTCCAGTAGATATACTAGAACACACCCACTATTAGCCAGGGTACTAGGGCCCTGATGTGATAAGTGGCAAGCCTATTACCACTTCGGGCACATTCCGATCCCGGGCAATGTAATGTTTACTCAGAAAAATCTGAAAAATATTTAAAAAAAGTTGCCCGACCTGGCAATTGAACCCGGGACCCTACGTAGCTAACGGTCTTAACAGGCGAAACCTGTACCGTTACACCACAGAGGCGATCACACACTGTCATACTGGCCTAGTATTATCGATAAGGGGTTTGAAGTTTTAAAATCCTGAGTTCTATTTTTTTATGGCAACGATGACACGGGTCACTTGACGGTAAGAGACAACTGTAGGCTATAGATACCATATATATCTATTTTGGTCGGACAACAACGTTTTGTACAAATTTTATTTTTAAATAATTTTAATTAAAAAAAAATGCCCAACTATTTTTATGTCATATTTGAAAATATTTTAATTTAAATATTTGTCATTATTATCATGAAATTTCATAGGTTTATATTGATCTATACTTTATTTTAAGTATTTCATTAACCAATTTCATTCAGATTCAATTTATCAAAAAAAAAAAACAAATATATACATATAATGTATACGTTTGGCTTGCTCCGATTGTTCGGTGATGTAGATAGAATTAAAAATTGACAAAAAATATTTACAATGAGACAGTGGATAGACGTAGGTACCCGGGGAGACCTTGGTTGACATTCCATGACCAAATAGCTCGCGTATTATACGAGGGTGGCGTCAAGTCTTCGAAACCGGCGAGTTTGTATGAAGAGATTAATTAACGTGGAGGAAGCTAGGCAAGTGTGCAGGGATCCTGGCGTGAACATAATATGTATGTGTTGCCGAAATAATAAATTTTATGAAGATCAATAATAAAAAGTATTTTTTGTATGGGATTAGATGACAAACATACACAGGGCTCTTCTCATGGTAAGATACAATCATGGCCTATACACGCAATAATGTTATAGGTTTGTTATTTTTCTGGCCGGTAGTAGGGTCTAAAGTATATACCGGCTTTCCTATCCTCTACATCATAAAATAACTTTGATCATGGTATTTTTTATGGTATTACAAATTGTCAAGGTGGTGAATTCCTATCAAGCGATTTACTGCACATACTTTTCTTTCAGATGGATTGGGTTCACGAATAAAACAGAACTACTCGATTTCACAGTTGGGCCAATTAACTATTGCTTAGTTTAACAGATGGTCACCAGATATTACATTAAAAGTAGATTATTATATAGATTCAGGAGTTCCACCAACTAATACTCCAAAATAAGTCTGTCTAACCATTTCGAAACCAGCCTTAAAACATGACAAAATTGGATACACCGTTTCCATTTCAGTAGCCACCCCGTATTTTAATATTCTTGCTTCAATATTGAAGAAATAACCAGTTTTGCTAAAAAAATATGAAATATCTGTTCCAAATCCATCATTTTTCCTGTTACTTAAAGCTAACACAAGATAATAGATCCCTCTAGAATAAATCAATATTTCTTTGTGTCTTCAAGTCACGTTCCTGTATTCAAACATATTTTTCCACGCTATTTTTGCCTCGGTATTATGAACGAAGACCGAGTTGATTATGCGTAAAGTTAGCAAAAAATATACCCGCTACATCCACCTTTATTAAAACCGACCCGTCTTTGTATTACCATATTCATAAAATTATTCCAAAATATCCATGTATTACAAGTATTTTCGTAAATGTATGAGAGGGTTGCCCCGGTTAGTATGTACTTAAATATAGACCTAAAACGTGGAGCCTATTGTGTTTCTAAACAACAAGCATATTAATGAAATTTAAAAATCGGGAAAGCGTGATCCGGACTCGTGCACGAAGGGTTTCGTATTATTAATATTACTTTTGTTGTGCGGGAGTAATCTTTATATGTTGTAGCGGTAACAGAAACACATCATCTGTGAAAATTTTAACTATTACTAACATGGATCACGAGATACAGCCTGGTGACAGACAGGCGAACAGAGGAGTGTTAGTAATAGGACTACCACAACCCTAAAAAGACTAGATTCGCAACAAATGAGCTTTTTCCTAAACTTCTATATTATTCTGTATTCGTATTTTGTAAGCATTATAATTTATAAGTGCGTTTGTTCTTGTTGTTATACTGATGAATGATAACACTTGTGGTTACATGGTTTTATGAAAAAAAAAATTAAATTCGTGTTTTCACGGCCTAATAAGTTTGCTTAGGCGTCTATTAAATATTGAAGAAATTGAAATAAAAATTAGAATCAACTATTATTAATTTGAATTTAAAATTGTATATTACAATAATGTTATATCTTTAAGGATTTCTAAAATGAATTTATAAACTTTTTAAGCACACGCTATACGCAAGTATATCTTTTATCTTAAAAGATAAAAAGTCTAATTTTAATATGGACGTTACGGTCACTCTACTTCAGTTTACTAAAGGATACTTCTATTTCTGATGTTATAGATAGAGGCGTTTAGTAATACATTTTATTCTAACTCCAAAGTGAATGAATTTTAAGATAGTCTGAAAAGTCTTGTACAAATGAATTCTATGAATACCAAAATATATTTCATAAACTTTCTTCTTCTTCGTATCTTATCCCGTATTATATCAGATAATATCGAGGTCGGCTACCTAATCTACGGGATTTGACTAGGACACCAGTTTTTAAGCAAATCAATTGTCATCTGACTGCAACCCAGAAGGGAAACTAGGCCTAAACCTAGATAAGGTCGAATTCAATGAATCCGGATTTCCTCTCGGTGTTTTCTTTCGCCGTAAGAGCGCTCACAAAATGTACATAACTTTGAATCGGTTACCAAATAAAGAAGTTATGTCAATTTATGTTAATCACGTAATATGTGCCAATTTAAAAAGAGCTCTGATATATCGAACTGATTTTAAATGGGACTCAGACTGGAAACGCGTCAATTGAACACGACGCGGCCCCGCGTGTGGTATATAAATTATATAGATAATTAAATAAAATTGGGGACATGTCGCGGGCACAGCTAAGTTTTTAATATAAATAATAAAGATGGTCTTTAGATATTTTTCATGCCTGAACCTCGACTTCCGCGGGAAAGAAATAATAAGGGGTGTGATTGTGTCCATGGTTATTAATGCGGACAAAACCGCGGGAAACAGACCTTAATAAACGTACCATAAATGAAACTAAAGGCAAATAAAGCCTTCGGAAAATGAATATTGAAATAATTTCGAACCGTGTCAAGCATTTCGGTAAATTGTCCGTGCAGTTTACGTTTCGTATCACGTAATTCGATTACGCGGAGGGAATTGGTAATGACCGTATCGGAGAACTAATGACAGCGGCTCGGTTGTAGTAACCAAATATTTATATGGGTTGTTAGTTTTTCTATAACTACACTATGCACTATGGTCCGGTAACCAACTATTTTTTGTTCAATGGAGTAAGTATACTTTGCAGGTATTTCATAGGTGAGAAAAAAAAGGAATATCCGTCAAGTGCGAGTCGGAGTAGCGCACGAGGGGTTCGTTCATCATCATCACTTAAGTACTTTAGCGTTAATTTTATTGATGGACTACATCTAACAGTTTTTTTACGTCTTTTTTAAAAGTATTTAATTATTATAATTACTGAGGCAATTTTTGTACGTTTCGAAGACTTTGTATTAAGTCTACGTACGTTAGCCTAAGGGTAAGGGTCATTGACATATCAATAAAAATACAATGTACTTTTTCTTTTTTGATAATGATTTTTTAACATTTTTTATGGCTTTAAGCAACAATTCTTTACACCATGAGAACATTTTATGCACTAATTTTCGGACACCTTATATAGGAATATTTACTTCAAGCAATAAATCACAAATTTGTATATTTAAAACGTTATTCGGTATGTATCACTTCGACTCCGAGTCTGAATCGCACTTGGGCATTTTTTTTATTTTAACTTTTGGAACTTTCGTCATAGAATGATTTTTTTTATAATTTTAAAAACCTACTAATATAACAAATGTAAAAATTAGTGTGTTACTCTTTCACGTAAAAACAACAATTTTTACGAAATTTTATAGTAATATAGCCAATCACACATATACTTGCAATTACGAATATTAAATGTACTTTTTTTAATATATGAAATTCATTAACAAGTATTATGAAAAGCACTAAAGACCAACATCAAAACAACTTTCTCGTCCTTTTTAGCGCTGTGAGGTGGTTTGTTTTAACGAAATACTAAATATCATTCATAAATTCTGCTAAATATGTTTATGGAAAAATTTGAAGTACGAGTAGATTGGGAACCTATTCAAACTTTACCATCGCTCTCACTCCCCGATGGGCAGAATTTAGGAATATCCTTTCTTATAGTACCTTGGCTAATCGTGGGTGTGTTCTAGTATATCTACTCTGGACTTACGAGTCGTGGATATACTAGCACACCTCTGCCTACCTCTTCGGGGATAATAGGCGTGAAGGTACTTTTT
>DVZL01003582.1:0-13833 GCA_018236625.1 Lasaia peninsularis
AAAATGGCGAAATAGGATAGTTCTTTTTTTTATGTAACACCTCATGAAATGACCCTATTTCCTGCAATAAATGATTATATGATTAAATGTTGTAAGGAAAAAATCATATTATCACTCCCATATTCCCGAAGGGGTAGGCAGAGGTGCATATGCAACCACAAACAGCAGACAATATTAGGTCCCATGATGTAACAAGTGGCATATCCGTCGCCATATTGAGTTCACATCCAATCCCTGTAAATGTTATGTTTTTCATTGAAACTGAAAAAACTCATCGAACTCAAAATGTTCAGGATCATTACTATCCAATATTTCCTCATACTTCTAAACACTCCTCATCTAAAACTTTCGTTGCAGGGCTAGAATTAGACAACGACAGAAAAACATGTACGGAACCAGAAGCATTTCTGATATACAGCAGGAAGAATGTGATTGGTCGCATTAGCATAGAGAATGAAAATAACGATGCAGTACTTCCGATCAAGGAGTTAAAGGAAGTTAGGTAAGTGGATGTTCTTGGTTGTTTTATTCAAATTCATAACTTATCCTCATATGGACTTTATGTGGAATGTAAAATGACTTTAATGATCAATGTCTTCTCCTTACTACCCTTATCCAGTTTACATTAGAATAATATCGGGGTCGGCTACTTAATGTACGAGATTTGACTAGGGTACCAGTTTTTATACAGAGCGACTGCCATCTGACCTCTGCAACCCAGAAGAGATAATAGGCCCACTCCTAGATTAGATTGAATTCGAATATACCAATCCAGGTTTAATTATGACGTTTTCCTTCATCGTAAGAGAACTTAGAAAATATACATAGGTTAAAGAAACTCATTGATAGATGGCGGGAGTCAAAGCCCTGATTACTGAACCACTGGGGCTCTAATTCAAAGATAATTCAATCAAAAACAACATTTATGAAAATCGATTGCAATGAATTTTAATGATCAATGTGAAGCAGTATATAAAATTTATATAATATTTTTTCAGTGCTTTAGCAGTACATGTTTCGGGCTCAAAAATATACTGGTCTGATAGCAAGACGAAAACCATAAACCGCTGCGACATAGATGGCTCCAATGTTGAGAAAATACTAGAAGGCCTTGGCTTAGTGGAAGGTAAGCTATCTCGAATTATATAAAACTCACTGTGCTTCGTTAAGTAAGAAAAAAAAGTACCTTCAAGTCTATTATCCCGGAAGGGGTTAGACAGAGGTGTGCTAATTTATCCAAACCTCGTGAGTCCAGTAGATATAATAGAACACCCACGATTAGGAATGGTACTAGGGCCCATAATGTGATAGGTGGCAAGCCTATCACCACTTAGGCCATATACCGATCCCGGGCAATGTAATGCTTACTCAGAATAAACTGAAAAACATTCAAGAAAAATCAAAATCAAATCATTTATTTGCTTCAATAGCAAACAAACAAACATTTGGTGTTTATCTTCACAATATGTCCTTGATCCTATTTGACCATTTACATTGGCATGCAAATTTTAATATTATAATAAAAAGAAAATTTTATTTATTTCACACAGTCAAAATAATTATTAGTATCTGTCTAAAGTCGTTTTTAAATGTTTTAATATATGTTATGATATATAACAGTCTAGTTATCAAATCTACAATTACAAAATGAGAATAAAAATTTAAAAAACATCCATATCCACAAAACAAATATAATAATATTATTTCCAGGGCTAGCAATAGACTGGTCAGGTCAGAACATATACTGGACTGACACGGCGACCCAGAGAATCGAAGTAGCTAGATTAGATGGATCTAGCAGACGAACACTAATTTGGCAAGGCCTAAAGAAACCAAAAAGTATAGTTTTGGATCCTCGTAAAGGGTGAGTGTTATGAAAGTTTAATCAAAATTGGTTTAAGATTCGAAAGTGTATGGCAGTTAACACTGATCGCGTTATAAATGTAGTGTCTTATCAGGTTAAAGAAAATTATTGAGATTATTTTGATTAGGACACACACAGTTCATTTAAGAAAATGATTTCAACTGGTCATTCTGAACCTATCTTATTTTGAGTGATTTGAATGGTAACAATAAAACATAATATTCTTAACGCGAACGTACTAAAAGTATCTACAATTACCTGTTAAAATATCTAATTTTTCTATTGATTTCATTACTAAAATTTCAAGACATGACTAACCTTTGTTGTAAACAGTAGTGCAAAAAAGTAATTTTAATGATAATTAAATATATTTAAAAATTTGCTGCGACTGCGTCCGCATTTGAATTTATTTTTATAATTCAAAAATAAAAGTAAAATCTTTATTACTTCAGCCATATGTCAGTGAAAGTCCCATCAAAATCAGTCATCAATTTAAAATTTAAAAAATATTATTTTGTTGTATGAACTGTGTAACTTAGTAAAAAGTGGTTATTTTAATATTACAAACAGACACTCCCAATTTTATTTATTTGTATATAGATGTAGACTTCTTACTGTACATTTTCTCTCGCGATCACTTTTAGTTTGACAGTGTGTTTGTTTACATTATATTTTCGTTATCCTTGTCTTTGTTATCATTTTAGTTATATGTACTGGTCAGAACTCGGATCAAAGAGCATTAAAAGAGCAGCGATGGATGGCTCGTCTATAACAGTGATATTCGAACAAGTTGGGAGAGTGCACGCGCTGGCCTTAGACTATGATAAGCGGGCCTTATACTGGGCAGCTTTAGATCCACCCACCATTGAATATGGTTTCTTGAATGGAACAGGGAGAAAAATATTAGCTGACAATGTACCAATGCCATATGCTTTATCTTTGTATGGTGATCGAGTATTTTGGGGAGATTGGAACACGGGTAATATATTTATATTAATAATTTAATAAGATTACTTTTATTTATCGGTACGTCATTGATATAGAACCGTTTAACATCCTGTTTTTGTTGTATGGGTAGATTATATCCATATCTGTTTATTACTTTGGTGATCAAAAGTTAATGTACCTACATATTTTGATCATCGACATAGTTTCATTTTCGGCGATGAACATATATTTCAGGCTTTAGATATTTTGATTGCGAAACATCGCATGCAAATTTTACATACATTGTATTACATAACGAAAAATACTTTTTGAACGTCTGTCTTGTTTCGAAAGAGACAAACAAAAAATAGCACGCGTTGTCGCATGAGTAGCCGCGTTTTTGTAACAAAAAACATGGCTTGCTTTGCTTGTAAACGCGGCCACTCATTTGAATTCAACGGTCGCTTTAATAAGGTCTGATCGAGTCGGCGAACAAGACGACCGGCAGCGGGCGCACGACGGTGCACCGGGCGCTGGACTACATCTCGGTGCTGGCCGTCGTGCACGGGGCGCGCGCGGCCGCCAACCAGTGCGGCGTCGACAACGGCGGCTGCGCGCACCTGTGCCTGCCGCGCCCGCCCGACTACCGCTGCGCCTGCCCCGCGCACGCGCGCCTGCGACCCGACAACGTCTCCTGCGCCGGTACGTGCACGCACACGCACGCACGCACACGCACGCACACGCATACATACACGCACACACGAACACTGGCCGAGGTATTTTATTTATATCCCATTTTCAAATTTGAGACCGTACAACCTCGCCCTAAATATATATCTTCACGCCAACTCCCTTGAAAAGGGGCAGGATATCGAGTCCCAAGTGTCAGGACACGCCGGTTTCGAACACTCTTGACACCACCCTTAAATAACACACGAGCAATTTGGTCGTGGAATATATCTAGGTTGCTAGATTCACAATTACCCATAGCCTCGCCTTAAATGATTCAAAATAATCTTAAGTCATCACTCATCATAGTCAGTCATGTCATAATTAAAGCGGATGACACCGCTTTAATTATGACATACACTCAATACATTATAATATACTCAATACATTAACTTCTTCGCGAATACTCACTCATGCACTTTAACTGAATATTATAATACAAAATGCTACCTTAATTGACTAATTTACTAAATACGTACACGAAATTAAATAATCATAAAAAAACTGCGTCCATATTTTTGTTCTATCCCGCCAATACACGGCACTATTTATTACGTATTTGTTGAAATGCTTCATCGAAATATAACACAGCAAAATAACTTTGAAAAAAAATTTTTTTCAGAGCCCGAAGAATTTCTTTTGTTCGCCCAAAAGAATGCTATCGGAAGGATACTGGTTGCAACAGGAGAATGTAACGACGCGTCTATACCAGTGACAGGACTAAAAAGTGTTCGGGCAATTGAATATGATCCGATCAACAAGTAAGTTAATCATACCTAATACTTAATTATATTTCTTGTAGAGCATGATCATTTTTTTTTAAATAGAACTTGATTATCTCGAAATTTCGAGCTTCATGGGACTGGAGAACCGTGTCAACAATTGTAATAATACTTATTCTTTTGCTGATTACGAAAGGATACTTGATAGATAAATGCAAAGTAAGACCGGCATGCTTAACACAATTTCAATATTTATTTCAAAGGCATCTCTATTGGATGGATGACGAGTCACACTTTATCCACCGGGTGCCGGTTACTTATTCCACGACATCTGCGATCACCGACTCCTCAGTGGTTGTCGCCGGGTTGACGAGACCCTTCCACATGGTACTTGACGTGTTGGGCAGAACATTGTACTGGACCTGTTCCGACACCAACTCGATTAATGCTACTTCCATCGAGAACAACTCGACTGGCGTTATCGTGCAAGAGGATAATATGATGCCGAGACTTTTGGCTTTCCACCAAACTAAGAGGTAAGTTTTAATGAAAAATATTTGCCATTTAACTTTACTTTGCTTTTCAGATATTCACTTAATTTTTTATGATTTCTTAAAAGAAAAAATATTGCTTAAGAAAGAGATAAGACTTTGATTGTTTGTTTGTAAGAGCTAGACTTGATTTTACAATAAAGTTTTATAAATCTATTTGAAGTCTCATAGTACTATCGTACACTAATAAATGTTGTAATACGACAGGATACTGATCTGGAGCGACGCGGGCGCGGGCGCCATAATGCGGTCCAACGTGGACGGCAGCGAGCGCGCGGCGCTGGCCGGCGCGGCCAACGTCAGTGCGCTCGCGCTCGAGCCCGCCGGCGCCGGCACCGTGTACTGGGCCGCCGGCCGCCAGATACACGCCGTCGACCTCGACGCCAACAACAGGTCGCGCGCACTTCTCATACCTCAGACTGTGTCTCGTGAATCGCGATAGCTAGACAGATTTTTTAAATTTAAATCCCAATGTATGTTACCATCAGTATCATTTTTAGGAAATCAATGTACACAAAATAGACTTTTAGAACACATGGTTATGATGTTCAAGAGTACCCCTCCATAAAATAAAAGATCGAGTCCTTTAGTGTTCGATTTATGAATCGGGCGGTCAACATGCCTAGTTAAAATCGATGCCGGTCAAATTTCACACGGTCATCGGAGACTTTCTGCAATAATTAGAAAAAACAGTCACCTGGTGACCTGACCTTGAAACCAACCAAATGTCTGCTTTTTTGCAATTCACAAAGAGCTTTCGGAGTAGGTGGTAGGAAATTTGCAAGGTATCGACCGTACAGTAAAGACTCATAGTTTTTTGTGTGCAGGCGCGTGGTGTGGCAGGGCGGCTGGACGGGCGCGCTGGCGGCGTACGGCGGCGCGCTGTACCTGGGCGGCGGCGAGCGGCCGGTCATGCGGCTGCCGCTGACGCGCCGGGACGCGCCCGCCGCGCCCGTGCCGCACCTCGCGCGCCTCACCGCGCTGCTCGTCGTGCATCGGGTGCGTACACGCCACACACACACACACACACAAACAAACTCGATTACATACCTTATCTATAGTTTATGTATATCTATGACGTCATCATGCTTCACGGGCCACTTACTCTAGAACTTCAATAAAAGAGCAACTTTCTTAATCAGTAAAGTTATCTTTTTTTCTTGTGAAACATTTCGGCACATTGGACACAGGCCGATTATACATAATTATGTATAATCGGATTTAGACGGAGTCGAATTAATTTTTTTTCTATATTTTTTACTAAATAATTTTCTTTTATGTAAAATTGCATTATAATAATATAAAATAAAGTTTTGAAAACGATTACCTTATAAATATACACAACATTGTTTGTGAGTATTGAGTGCGCGTACGCAGGTGTCGCGTCAGCACGCGTGCTACGGCGGGCGCGCGTGCGGCGGCGCGGCGGCGGCGTGCGGCGCGGGCGGCGTGTGCGGGTGCGGCGCGCCCTGCGCCACCACCTGCCCGCAGGGACACTTCCTGTGCCGCGCCGAGCGACGCTGCATACCAGTCCACTGGAAGTTAGTAATAATACATATTATACGAGTATGTGACTTCCCTAGTCTACTATACTGCTACTAATTGTCTGTAACACGTTATTTAAGTTCGTTAATATAGTTTAATGTAATTATTGTACTAATAATAATTATATAATTCTACGTTGACTAGCTTACAAGAAATAAATTATAAAATAAATTTAAATATTCAGACTATATATATCAGTTCCAAAAGTCCATGCATGTATAATTTGATATTTAAACAACGTAAGTTGAGTAAGCGTGTGCGTGCAGATGCGACGGGCAGGCGGACTGCGCCGACGGGTCGGACGAGGGCGCGGCGTGCGAGTGCGGCGCGGGGCTGCGCTGCGCGGACGGCGCGTGCGGCGCCGCGCTCGCCGACTGCGGCGCCGGCGCGCTGTGCCCGCACCGCCCCCTGCCCGACGCCTTCCGGTACCGCACCACACACACACATCGACACCGCCTACACGCATACTGCATCTTAAAGGATTTCTATTCTGTCTGCCTAAAATTAAAAAAAATACATTTTTTATTCGTATTTATTAAAACTTTGAATTGTCGATATGCCATTCATTGAAATAATTTAAAAAAAATTGACTATATTTAAAAACACCCACAAGAACAGAAGAGTGTAGATACTCGAAGACGATGGTATAAAATCCAGTTGTGCGATATACTCATTTCTCTGGATATTGGTAAATCGTGATGTTTAGATATAACTATTTTATGTATTTGGACAATACACAAAAACAATAATAATAATTTTACGATCTAAAGACGGTTATAACTAAATAATTATATCATTGTTAAGAATATTATCAATGTTTATTACACAAACTCAAAAATATGAAAGAAAAGTAAATACTATAGATAGATTCAACGTGCTTTATAGAGATAGAGAAATCAAAATAATTTATTAGCAAAACTTAATAGATAAGATTTACTAGAAATCAAAAAAATCATAATTCTTTTGCATACTAAACAAATACTAAAAAAAACATGCAATTTGGACTATACAAATATTTAATATGCGAATAAAAATATTATAAAATACTTATCTGCCTCATCTCCCTTCCGGAATATGGGCGTGGCGATATTTATTTATTTTATTACAAATTAGTCTATAATCGAAATAAAAACTCAATAAAATATATTATCAGTTTAAGAAACAAAATAATGAAAATACAATAATATGAGTGTAGAATGTGGTGTATAATAGCAGTGTCCCCCAGATGCGACGACCGGCTGTGCCTGGCGCCGGGGCTGCTGTGTGACCGGCGCCGCCACTGCGAGGACGGCGCCGACGAGGCGCCCGCCGCCTGCGGGTATCTGCAGAAGGATCAGGTGCCCTAATACTCATTATTTACAATTTATGTAAATAGGTATGTTGATTAGGTATACTTTTTCCCCTACTAATGCTCATAAAAGTTATATTATGTTTTAGTCAATCGACAAAAACTAAGTAGCATGTTTGATAAATAGATAAGTAAAGAAAAAAATCTAAACACGCACTTGTTGAAAGTTAGAATAAATAAAAAAAAAAAGTTAAAATTAAAGTGAAAAAATTATTAAAAATTAAAGTGAACGGAAACAAATAATTATTTCTCAGTGTTGGTCGGGGTCCTTTGTGTAGAATAGGTCGTCTGCCTCTATACCAGGCATCTTGTCTCTTACCATCAGGAGATCCGTGACCTTGTTACATATCCCATAAAAAAAATTACACCTTAACATTGTTTTTATTTCAAATAATTTTGAATAAGTTCTCTAATAGAAAATAATGGTAACTATTATGGATGTAGCATGATTGATTTTGGTGTGGTTGTTGTAGAGTCGTGTGGGTGTGGCGGGCGCGGGCGGCGGGGGGCGGTCGTGGGCCTGGGGCGTGGGCGCGGCACTGGGGGGCGGGGCGGTGGCGGCGGCAGCGTGGGCGGTGGTGCGGCGCCGCCGCCGCGCGCCACCCTGCCCGCCCCCGCTCGCCAAGCCGCTCGTCCGTCCGCATCCCATCGCTCTTTACCATCCACCCGCACAATACACGTCTGAGTAAGTATCTTTACATGCTTCCTACTTACATAAGAACAAAATAGATATATGTCTAGCAAGAGCTTTAGATTTATGCATATTATGAAATGTAACAGCCATAAATTAAAAGATTTGGTTGTTAAGTTCTAGTTCGAACAACATTCAACCAGAAATTCACAATCAAATCTTTGAGAAAGTCCAAAATTAAACCTGGACTAGTATAGCGTAATCAAAACTGTCTGTGCTCGCTTTTTTATTTTGATGTGCATTTACAGTTACTGCCATCGCCTTACTAGCAAACCTTTTAGTTGCAATTAAATTAATTTATTTGCGTAATTTGTGAGTTGTTAAAAAAGAAATATTTTTTATAATTATGAAGATAGTTTTGATAATAAAGCACTCGCGTGACCCGTCAGTAGCGTGTGTTACAGCGCGAGCGGCACGGAGCTGGGGTCGGGCACGGGGTCGGGCTCGGTGTCGGACAGCTACCGCCCCCCGCCGCCGTCGCCGGCCACGGCGGGGGGGCGGCGCCGGCGCGCCCGCAGCAGCACGCGCCCGCCGCCCCCCACGCCCGCCTCCACCGACCACGCCGACTCCGAGCCCGAGCCCGCCGCCCGCGCGCCGCCCCCGTCGCCCGCGCCGCTGCTCTACTGACACCGCCTCCGTCTCGCACGCTGCTGCAGCTCCTAGTCACACACACATACACACGAGTACGACGTACACGACCGCACAGTGCTGCTCAATACTAGACCACTAGATGAGCTAGTAAGGCAGAATAAATGGACTTAAGTTGAACGTTCGTAACTGTAACGTTGTTTGCCTTCCAATCCTAAAAAAATATCCTTGACATTATGTTTGCATTTCTGAGTTAGTAGAATATATATTCCATGTTTTAAAGTATTATATAAAATATGTAGTGGATATTTAATATAAAAAAGATTTTTAATAATATAGAGAATTGTTAACACTTTTAGTAAAATTCAACGCATATTACTACCTAGTGATACCTAAGCCTGTATAGTAATGTCTTATATACTATATTATTTGAGCACTGCTCCAACTATATCTTTATTATGTTGGCAATAAAGTAAGTCGTCTGTTCGCGGTATAATATTGGCCCCCATTTAAAACGATTTCTTTTGTTACTAATAACGTGCAATTTTTATCTAAAACTAATTATTTAACAACAAAATTAATATAATCTATGATTCTAACTTTAATTTCAGAAAAAAGTTAAATTAAATGTTTAATAAGGATTTTATTAGTCAAACTGGTAAATGACCCAAGATATAATAGAATCTTATTATAAAAGGTATACGTTATGTTCCAGATATATGTGAATAAATTTTAACTGATCGTTAAAGTACTGTAAACTTTGAGTTAAAATTTTCATTGCACAAGTTCAGTTCACAGTATAAAAACTTTTTTAGCCAATGTTGTTCGCTAAGTTCTACATTATTAGGTATTTTAACCAACTTACATAATATGGTGCTAATACACTGTTCGTGCCTCAATAGTTTTAAGTACCTTTTGTACATATATTAGAAAGTAATTGTAAATATAGATATGTAACGATTTATTAACACTTTTATAAGAATTATATATAGATGTATGAGATAGTGTGATTTTTCAAAAATCTTAAAAGACAGGAAATTTCAACCTGATACCTGATTTAGATTTGAACTAGCGCTTTTCAATTTATTCACTGTGGGCACCATCGACCAGTTGCTACGATTTAGTGATCATGCAACAACTGATATTCATACCAATATATAATTTAATACGTATGTGTGCTTGTTTATTTATTTGTCCTATTTCCTCATAGCAATGGAGCAATAATTATATTATTTTAAAGTAAAATAAGTCGAATTTTATATCGTCATTATGTCGAGTTTCTACAGAGCAGCTTAATAAATAATACTCGAGTGCATTCGCGAAATCGACAACATGTAGTTTTCCCACATTCGAAAATATATTTACGACACGTTAATTTCACGTCCAGGGACGAATGCCGATAGTGTGTATGCCGAAGGGCGATGGTTCAAATCTGTTACATGTTGAATTTTTCCTGATTTTTAAAAAATCTTTGGTATGTATAGTAAATAAATACTATGGTTCATACTCCATGTCATACACTGGTGCAAGTAATAACCAACAGTGTGTCAAAAAGTAACACAATTTGAGACATATAAAAAAAACTTTATATTTTATTTACATAAAACAATTGCGTATATAAACTTACGTGTAATTTTTTTTAGACATAAGTTATTACAAACCGCAAAGTGGAAAGCCAAGACCGAGCCTTATATTAAAACACTACCAAATGTAAAATTGTTAGTTTAAATACTGTTACCATTACATTTTTTTTAACATTTGGAGGTTATTTTTTTAATGTGGTTCTATATGCGGTAATTTTAAGCACACATCGGGACTATGCATTTCTACTGCGCACAACTACACAGCTGGCAGCCGGCAGGTAGCTAACGTTGAACGTTTTGAACGTTAATTAATGTTATAATAACTTTACGACGAACTGCAATCTGATATCTTCCTTAGTTCTATTTAAAATAGTGTAATTTACATATCAAATTATTGTTTTTATAACCAAATGTTTTATGGATAAAACTATTATAAATTTCTATGTTTAGTTGTAGGTGTTTAGAGTTGTTGAAAACTATCTGTGTTTATTGTGCCGATGTACTCGTATAACACTAATTTAGTTTTTATAAATAAATATATTTAACAAGTTTTAACCGAGTTAGTTTGCTACGGTGAGCATTATGCAACTTATATATAAGCTATTATTATACTATTCAAAAAGTAAATGCGTAATCTTATATATACATATCTTCACCCAAAATCCGCACACAAGAATGTCTTGCTTCTTGACTAGCTTCTTTTTTCATTACTCTCTTCATACAAACACTCCGGTATCGGAGACTCTTGATAAACCCCACCAATTATACAAGTGCAATTTGGTCATGGAATATCAATCTAAACCTCTCAGGTCTATCTAGATCTAGATTACAATGTAAATATCAAAACCTATTTCTTTTAAATCTAAATAATAAATTCCATAGCACTTACTTTTTTCATTTAACAACATTTGTTATGAGTATATGTTAGATATATTACCTAACTTACTTACGTAAAATAAAATTAATTAACTGTTAATTTGTAAAGTAATTTATATCATTATACTAGTTAGTAAATATAATATCTTGCCTAACAATAAGCTAATACATAATATTATATTGTTCATACATACATAATACCTCCACTCCGTTTAGGCAGAGAGTATCAAATGTCACAATTCCTGTATACTTTGCCCAGCTTCCTCCACATTCATTACTCTCTTCATGCAAACACACTAGCTTCTGAGACAATTATTATAGTAATATGGCTGAATGTTATTTTGTCAATTCACAAGAAACTATGATAATCTTTAACTTGTATACATGTATATTCTTTATGAAATATTTTTTTTATTTGTACAAAAAATAATGTCTTGCCATTCCTAATATATATTTAATTTCTTAAAAAGAAATCACTAAAGCATTTAAACATGAATATGACGGGTAAAAGAGACAAAGTATGTCTTGAATTTAAAGTCACAGTTCTACAAATCTTTACGTCTTGGAGTGTGTTCTATTTTTTTTATTGCAAAAAGAAAGTAAGTTTAGTTAGCGTACAACACAATTACTCTTTCTCACTTTCACTAAACTAAATTTCAGGTGTTTCATTAAAATTCATATCATATTATTTTTTAAATACAGATATTTTTCAACAAATCTTAAAATTAGCTTCAATGCACAAATGTTTCTATTATATGCCATTATTTGCATTTAATTATATTTATTTATAAGGTGATACTTTAATTAGACTAATATAAAATCAGTGTCTGAACATGAGCAACAGTAACGTGATACTGTTATGACAACAATTGATTCAAGTTTAATATATTTTCAGTGGCACAAATAGACGTGGGCTGGGTTGGCTCTCACCCCCTTACCTCACACATAAAGGAGACCCGCGAGGCCTTTTTAAATGCGTTGCGACGAGACTTTAGGCTACAGGCCCATGCCGTCACCTGTAAATGACACAAATTACAAACAAAACTCTTTTTAACATTTTTTTTAGATTTATGGTATAGATCTTTGGAAGAAAAGTAAAGGGGCCTTGCGACTTCGTCCACATTTATATTAGTTTAAGTTAAACACCTGTATAGTTTTCTAATCTTAAGCACATAAATGTTAAATCGGTACGTCCAAAATGTTTGCATAACCGAATCTGATTTAATTGATACATTTTTTTGTTTTAGGGAAATGACTGAACTTTTCTTTTGTAATAAAACTTTCAACTCGTTTGAATTTTTTTTTATTTTGCAAACCTGCTTGTGTTATTTGTAAGATTCTTAGTGACTTTGCTGTCATGAATTTTGAATTCAGAAGACAAAGATTTCTTATATTTATCTCAAAATAAAACATAACTTGTGCGTCCAAATAGAAGCACTGTTTTCACACAGTTGATGAGACTTGCTTAATAGAACTACACCCGCGCTACGTAAACAACCACTTTATATCGTCGCCGCCAATCCAAAATCTTTTACCAATTAAATCCGATCGGCGAGCAACAGAATCACCTATCGATCACAGATCAGAACAGTACCATGTAGAGGTCTTGGTGTGGGCGTTAGGCCTCTGCCTCGGAACTTGCGGGCGGCGGCGGTGGCGACGGCCCCAAATTCATTACGTATGTGCTACAAGCAACCGGTGGCAATACGCGTGAATTTGTTTTGGACGATTTGTACGCTTCTAGATGGGATACCTAGTCTAACGTAAGTATGTTTTGTAAAATGTCGTCTATACTTAGACAAAATCTATACCTACTGTAAAAGTGACATTTTACGGTGTTTATTAATGAGATAATAAAGGCAAATATCGTAACGACGGCAGATTTAACCGAGTGTACCTAAGATCTGACTGCATTGCGACTTCGGCCAAAGAGCACCGCTGTACTTTTGTCGGAGTTCGTTTCGATTCGAGATTTATGTTTATATACTTCCTATTTCGGTTTGAGATCCTACAGTGCCGCATCGTCGTCGTATGTCGTTCGTGTAGTGGGTGTATAGCAATGTGCAAAAATGCCGAACTTTACGGTACTCCCGCCTCTAGGGGCCTACTGGTAGAGATATTCTTCATTACGAAATCAAAACAAGTATATTAAGTAACGACAAGTAGTGTCTCGTATGATGAGTACTAGTCTTTTTGGCACCCCCATTTGATAAAGCTTATTGCTTAAAGATAAGACCGTTGTGTCAGACCTTATCGAACGCTTTGGTCGCGTCGAAAAATAGCGCTCCCATGTACATACGTTATTCAGGCCGTCTCGTACCTATGGGCAGAGTCCACAGAGCACAGAATCACCGCCTCGCGCCTCGCTACTAGAGGCGGCAGTAATAATAATAGCCGTACCCACGCAAT
>DVZL01003583.1:0-13833 GCA_018236625.1 Lasaia peninsularis
TCATTTTACAATTGCCTAAGTTTTGTTTGTATGACAGCCACACGCGGGCGGAGCCGCAGGCAACAGCTAGTTATTATATAAAGCAAAAAGCAACATGCGTCGTGTTACTTTTCGGCAAGGAATAAGCTTCTGGGCGGGCACATAATTAATCCCCAGGAAATTAAAGAGATCTTTCCTAAAATACATACAGTTCGTAGACAATCGACCTCCCGGAACAAATAAAAGCTTATCGAATAAGAGGCGAGATCACAAGAGATCCATCTAGATCGCAATCCTCGGGGTAGCTTGAGCAGTAACATTCACTACCAATTCTAATAAAAATACATACAATTCATACCAGTATGGATGTTGGACGCAATTTAAAAATGTAGTTCAAGAGGTGCCAGAACACATGTGAAGCGAGCATAGATCTGGAATCGCCGGGATTATATTCCCCCGTCTTTCCTATTCTTGAAGCCTAAATTTATACACTTATGGATATAAAAAATAGACGATGACCGTTCTCAGACCTACCCGATAGGTAACTTCATGAGATCGTAATAAAAAGTACCCTATGTCCATCTCCTGATTGTAAGCTAACCCCCCCCCCTCCTCCCTAATTTTTAGCCAAATCGGTTCAAAGTTATAAACACAACTATAGACCGCGACTTTGTCCACGATTTTTATTTAATTATTTTATTTTATACACTTCTAAAATAAAAGTAGTCTAGGCAATTTCTTATTACCTCAGCTGTCTACCAGTGAAAGTCCCGTCAAAATTCAAAACAAAAATTCTAAAAAACATAGATATGCTATATC
Source organism: Lasaia peninsularis (assembly GCA_018236625.1). Lineage (NCBI taxonomy): Eukaryota > Metazoa > Arthropoda > Insecta > Lepidoptera > Riodinidae > Lasaia > Lasaia peninsularis. The sequence continues at coordinate 799 of DVZL01003583.1, forward strand.
TTAGCTACAGACGCTCTAATTTTATTTATTTGTATATATTAATGTGGTACGGAACTCTTCGAGCGCTAGTTCGACTCTCACTTGACCGCGTTTTACAAGTATGTTTGTCCTCCTATTCTATAAAACCACAATATCCAGTTAGCAATATCATCAGGTAATCAACTACGTTGTACCCTGTGTGGCTTCACACGCTCAATGAAATAGGATCATTGTAGTTCGTTGAATTGCTGCTTTGGTTTCGTTTTGTTTCACAATCAGTTGCGTAATGGCTGGGACACGATTTCTCGCTATTGTCATACAAAAGCCAATTCCAACTAGCATGAGCACCAGCTTCGTCCGTAACTTCGTTTCTGCTACCTACTTACTTAATATTTTAGATACTCGCTTAGATGACGCGATGTGTACCTACCTCATCTTCGCAAAATAACGCCATTACTTCCGATTAGTAAGCTGTTTTATTGATATTGCTTCCCGCCCGTGGCTTTGACTTTTCAAAGAGCAGAATTTCATCCGACTTATACATATACTTGTTGCGTAAAAACATACCCTCCTTTTAATGTAGTTGGGTAATAGTTAAAAAGCCTGCTTTATTCTCATGTATAAGCTATCTTACTGTAAAGTATCATTCGAATCCGTCCATTCGTTTTTGTCGTGAAAAGTAACAAACATCAATATTTTCATACTTACATTCATTCATACTTACAAACTTTCGCGTTTATAATATTAGTAGGATGCTCTAAATCGTCACGCCCATATGGCAAAAGGGTAGGCAGAGGTACATGATATGCACCGACGATTAGCCGACGCTATTAGGTACCATGACGTGATAGGTGGCAAGACCCTCGCCATATCGGGCACCAATTCAGTCCAAGCAACCTTGTTATTCAGAAAAACTAAAAAAATAAGAACAAGTAGGCCCGGGACTTTTACCTGGGAATCTACGGGATGCGTCAAAGTACCCAGACTCCATTCGAGCATACCTGCTCTGTTACCATCTTTCGTATCTAGAGACGACGTATATTACTTCCAACCGGGATATCCACCTACTTGTTTCTCTTCCAATAATAAAAGAATTCGTAGAAATGTGTAGAATTATAGGAATGTTACAATAACCCCATAACCCCGCCACCTGATAACGCGCCCACACGCGGTGTCCTTGGACCTTGACTGACGAATGCGCGCGCGCACGCACGCTTGTTCGTTTTATTTTAGACGCCCCCGCCCCCTGCCGGAGTTACGCGTCCGTTCAAAAGTATATTTCATTTTAAAATAATCTTACTTCCAAGTTCCAAATCGTAGATTAAGTTTAATATCTTTATACAAATAAATAAAATTGGAGTGCCTATACGAGTATGTAATATTAAAATAACTGCTTTTTACTAAATGTATATTTACAAGATCCGCATACCAAAATAATATTTTTTAGAATTTTTGTCTGTCTGTTCGTATGTCTGTTTATACCCGCTAATCTCTGAAACGGCTGGACCGATTTGGCGGGACTGTTACTATTAGACAGCTTATGTAATAAGTAACGATTTAGGCTTTTTTTATTTTAGAAATGTATAAAATAAAATAATTCAATAAAAATGCGGACAAAGTCGCGGGCAAAGCTAGATAAAAATACAAATAACTATTAAGGTGAGCTAAGAGACTGTCTCACATAAAATAATAATTTCAAAAACAAACCGTTGCAAAATATGATTTTAAAACCGTCTACCATGATTTGTGAAATAATAGGATTTAGGACCTACAGAAATTGAAACCTCGATGTATCAAAGTTCAGACATCTATTAGTAATATACACTAATAGTAAAAGGACTAGAATTAAGGAACATTAGGAGGCAGTAGCGAACTTTACGGCTACCAAACAAATATATAAAAATATAATATAGTGCACTTGGTGAATGATAGGTAAAGTAAAACTTAATAATATGTTAGTAGCCGAGACTTTTCCAACCGTAGCTTATGTTAACAAATATCAGTTATTTTTATTTCTTATATTTAGGATAAGCATATGAAAACGAGCCAGCCGCAAGAAATTCTAAGTGGTCGGAATACTCAAGTAGCTCGGCCGTATTTATAATTCCGAGAAGAGCATTGCCAGTAGCCACATGTGCGTCGGTTTGGAATTAAACCCGACACACGACACAGGTGGGTGTAAAAATAGTATTCATCAAGCAAATATGCATACTGACTCATTTCCGTTGATATTTTTTTAATAATTCTAGTAGACCTGCTGAAACATTTTTACTGTCCTACCAAAATTATAAACACTAAGTATGGATGGATGTATGGATGTTTGTTAATCTTTATCGTCAAAACCACTGAATAGTTTTTAATGAAATTTTACAATAAATACTTATATACTTATACATGAGAATAACACATAGGTTACTTTTTAACCGACTAGATTAAAGAGAGGGTACGTTTTTACGCAATAAGTTGGAAACAATTCTATGCTTTGATAAATCACGCGGACGAATCCGCGGGCGGAAAGCTAGTGTTAGATAAAACTGGGATTGGTCTCGTTTATGAAGTCGCTGCGTACAAACGAATGTACGCGAATACGATCATAAAAACACAGTGTTCGGTTATTCGGACGCCACGTCGAGGTTTTTCAACGTGAAGTAAGCTTACCACGAATACTACAAAGGCAAGCAGCAACGTTTTAACGATCCGAAAGTTTAGAAGGTACTAATCGGACGGAATTTAGCAGAATTCTACCACCTATTTAGAAGTTACGAGTACAACTACCTTCGCCTTTTACGAGTTATCTGTCGATAGGCATGTTGTCTATTCTTCGAAGGATCCCTGTATTCTGAGAAGGCCTTATTAAGAACAAAGATATACCTATTATGTGTATAAGCAAAAAGTACTAATCTAGATTGTTAGTTAACCCTAAGTACCTATATAAAACATTTTTTTTGGTACTGACTCTTGTGACATGGTCCGGGTCCTCTGTGTAGAATAGACCGTCTGGCTCCCTCGTAAGCTCGTAAGAGTCGAAGATAGGTGAAATGTGTCACTTCCAACATGACCACTGGTGGTAGAGTGCTGTGCAGCAACTCGTTCCGGAAGCGGGATCCACTGCTCTTCTATTCCTGCCGCCATAATGACATCCGGAATTTACACATACGGTCTAAAAGCCCGACCACAGACAGTGACGCACCTACAACGTCTATGGTGTCTATCGATTGTCTCTTACCACCAGGAGACCATTGTACCTGTTAGCTGTCTTGTCTCGTAATAATAAAAGAGTATTAAAAAGAAATCGACTCAAAATAGTGACATCTACCTAACGAATCGAAACAATCATAAGATCCGGCAACAGAAATTCATTTTTTTCTTTATTCCTTTTTTTAAATAGGATTAATTAAATAGTAATAATGTAATCGTAATAGTACATACCATTTACGACATTGATATCCGAAAACAACTTTTTTTTAAACGGCAGTACCAAATTGGTACTTTCTAACCTTAAGACATGGGTAAGGGCAACAATTTAAAATCATGGATTTGTTAAACAACAAAAATGTATTTGTTATTTACCTATAACTGAAATACTCCATATCTTGAAAAATATTTCTCGTAAAAAGACAGTGAAAAAATGTGTGGTGCTTTGAAGTTTCTTAACGCAATTTTCTCGTTACGTAATACCTATTGTATTATCGTCCCTAACACTACAAAAACAAGAAACATCTTTATTTGGAGACTGATAAACTTATTTAGGCGCACTTACTGAAATGACAAAGTTGCCTTACGAAGTGCCGGCCAAAGAATACGTCCTGTGTTTCCGGAAAAATTTATATCTCTGTTTTCGCTTTGGAACCCCGCCAATATCTATAAATTAGAGATAATCTACGTCGCAAACAAATAAAAGGACCCAGAGTAAAAATAGTCGGGCTTTCTAATTTTATGTAACTGCTTCGTTTCATACAACGTGGTATGACGTAGATATTACCAGTTCCCAGTGGACTCTCTGGCACTATACATTTTTAAGCAGTAACGTAATAATCTAATATATAAAATTTCCATATCACAATGTTAGTTATCGTACTCCTTCGAAACGGCTAGACCGATTTTTATCAAATTTTATATGCGTATTCAGTAGGTCTGAGAATCGTCTATCTATTTTCCATACCCCTAAGTGATAAGGGTTGTTCAACCTTAATTTTTTTTTTAATTTTTTGATTTAATTTTTTTATGTGACATTAAAATACACACAACCCTAAATTTTTACTTTTTTATTACCAAACCCTATTTTTATGGCCATTTTAATAATTAATTTATGAGGAGAAACAACGTTTGCCGGGTCAGCTAGTAACGATATAGATGTAACTATACAGATGATCACTAAATTGTAACTCATTTATTTTTTTGTAAATGGAATAAAACAGTGCAAAATCATATGGCTCTGTCTGATTGTAAGACACAACCGTTGTCTATAGATATTAGATAGGTAACATAGATGTTACAGGTGCGTCACTGTCTTCTGGTACCATGCCTAATGGGTAAGGCTATTCTTTTTGTCTAGAATAAATACTGTTTGCGGCCTTCAAATGTTTGTAACAATATATAAATTTAGTATCTTTTGGCTCAAATTTATTGATTAAATAATACACTTACTAATGTTATCTATCCATCAAATAATAAAAAGCACATTCATTAAGCAAATGAAATAAAGACCATTTATCAAAAAATAAACAGTTTTAAGATTAACATAATGGAGGTCTTATTATTCTATTCTTATCGAAAACATTATACGAATGGCCAGTGAACTTGGGACTTTGCACTTGTCGTGATAACGGACTATTCATTTTGGGAATTAATTAATTACAAGATAATTGAGAGAAACCGACAGAAACAATAAATCAAAGTAATAAAAAAATTTTCCCCGAAAAATTTCTACGCATTTACTAAATCAAAAATGTATAGAGGATGGACTTATATGCTAGGTTTGTTACAAATTAAAGGGTCCAGAGGTATCTGCGGGATTGGAAAGTATCATATATGGCCATTTGCTAGCCATGACCACAAGGTTGCTAAAGTGTTTTTTTCAACTGAAAGAAATTTAAAAACAGAAATATTTTAACACATTTTAAATACACATTTAAATTTCAATATCGAAACTCAAATTTAGATTTAAAAAAATCGTCACGTCTGCAACTCCGAACCCGTAGGCAGAGGTACACCTCGGGCAAGTCCGTCGCTATATCGGGCAATCCAATCTTAACGAACGTTATTGTTCACTTCATATTTAGTACAAAACAAATTTAATTTTCGCTGTCTATCCCTACGTATGCTTAGATCTTTATAAATGTACAACGAATTTTGATGCAGTTTTGTATAATAGGTGAAATGATTCAAGAGAAAGGTTTATTTAATGAAATAGAATGAACTAATAACACAATAGTCCATAATGAACCCAAAGGAAACTGGACCGAGTCGTTAGTTTTAGATAAAATTAAAAAAGTTGACACCGACTACGCTCAACCAGAGTCAACAGATGCTTAATATTTTAGACTACAGTCTGTCTGTTTGAACCCGGTAATCTCTGAAATGGCTGGTATCATTATTACGAGACTTTCACTGGAAGACAGCTAATGTAATAAGAAAGGGCTTATGCTACTTTTAATTTAGAAATGTATGTTATGACGAAGTCGCGGGCATAGCTAGTTTTGAAATAAGAAGTGTGAAATTAAGCAAGTAGGATATATGATATTAAGGAATCCCGCCTTGAAACCACTTTCATAAAGTCATTTTGCACTTAATTTAATTTTTACAAGCTGAAAGTACAAATGTACATATTATGTACATGTACACCATCCTTAGCTTTTCAAGCGTTAGTGTGATGATCATAGATGTCAATACTTCTAGAAAATATGTAAGGATCTTTTTGGTTTCTTAAATCTAATAAGTTTAGTTTAGCAACATATATCATTAGGAAATTGCCTTACTTTGGGATTTTACGTCCAACCAAAATAGTTGATGACCAATTATTATCATCTTATGACCAGTTAGGAAGTTTAGTAAAAAAGCTATTAATTAAACTAAAGAACTTTAACTCACGAAGTTAACTTAAGAAGATATGGACCACAGTACAACGAAATAAACTTAGTGATATACATTATTTGCTATTTCAACATTTAAAAGAACAAATAAATGTATCAATGAAACGTAAAATCCCAAAGTCAATTTCCTTGTGACATAAGTACATATATGTTGCTAAACTAAACGTCTAATACGCTAAAATAAACGTATTAAATTTAAGAAACTAAAAAGACCCATACATATATATCTATCTGTGATCATCACACTAACGCTTAAAAAACTAAGGATGGTGTACATAAGCGCGTGAAAAAATAACTAAAATATTTTCCTTAAAAGCGAGAATAAAAAAAATCAAACTTATCCTTACTAAACGAATCACAGATATTTTTGTCGTCAAATCGAGTTTTTCGAACACAAAGTGACACGCACACTACCATAACTTACATACACGGCTATAGCTAGCTATACTGTCAAGGACTACGATTTTAATTTATTTCCTGTACTTGATTAATGGTTAAACGTACTCATTACTTATTATTACGTAACGTCACGATATCGTGATTTTTGGCCTTCTGATTTTAATTTTAGCTTAAAAAACATCAGTTTTTTCATATTTTTTCTGTTCACTCAAATGCACATGAAAAATTGAAAAATTATTGTTTAATGTGTGCATGTTTTGAACCTCGTCATTGGTTTATTTGCCTTTCTACATGCGATATGGCTTAATCGTTGAATTTTACATTATATACAGAGATGCTTGTTGAAATACATTTAATATTTGGTATATTTTGCTGTCAGTTTTTATGTAAGATTTGCTTGAATATAACGTAGATATATATATAGATATGTAGATCCAGCGCCTTAACACGACGGTCAAGGCCATATCAATGAGAACGATATCCGTATGTTTTGTGACCTCGGCGAATATGCAACTGGCCTTATTTTAATAATAAAACCAGCAAAGTGAGAGTCGGAGTCGTACATTAAGAGTTCCGTGCCATCTATAAAAATAGCAAAAATCACGATTATGGTATGGGAGTACCCCTTTTTATAGTTATTTTATTCTGTTTTAAATACATAATTTGTGAAAATTTCAACTGTCTAGCCATCAGGGTTCATAAGATACAGCCTACTGAAATATACACAGAGAGACGGACAGCGGAGTCTTAGTAATAGGGTTCCGTATCCACTCTTTGGGTACGGATCTATAAAAAAAAGGTTTTCACCTATTCATTCTAAGAGACTATTTGAAAAAAAATCTGTCATATGAACCTTCAAGATAAAAGCATTCTCGTTTCTAAAAAGTCGGCAATGCATCTGTGATACTTCTGGTGTTGCGGGTGTTCGTGGGCGGCGGTGATCACTTACCATCAGGTGACCCACTTGCCCGTTTGCCTCCTCATATATCAAAAAGGCACATTTTGCACTAATAATCACAAATTATTAATCTCAATATTTTTGATGCATTTAATTCAAATTGGCATATACATCTTAGCTGAATTACATATAACAAAACATTTACTTACTTACGACCGCGTATAGGGCAATATGGTAATGCTCATAGCAATGACGAATATTAATCATTGTATTAACATCTCTTTTCTTAATAATTGGTTGTTCTGGAGAATGGCCCGGTACAAAAAAACAAAATTACATTCAAAAGCAAAACAATGAAAAAACTTTCACTTTTAAATTTAATTTGATTTCTGAACGACAGAACGAAAATCAAATATTTGACAGGTATTATTACAGGTATAATTTCTACCTGAAAACAAAATTGATATTTTTACTACATTTATAGCATTTTTTTATAATTACTCGCCTTTTAAATCTTCCTTAGACTTCCACAAATAATTCAAAACCGAAATTAGGTGAAACATTTTAGCCGATCTAGAGTTTTAGCGAGACAGTACAGAGATTGATTTTTATTTGTATTCACAAATTTATGTGACCTATTTTTTAATGGGTCGAGTGATTCAAGAGGAAGGTACATAATACATGCATAATATAACCGTGAGAAGACGGGTAGGGTTGCTAGTATTACATAAAAATAATAACAACATTTTTTTTTCTAAATTAATTTGGGAATACTACAAACGTCACAAGTTTGAAGATGGTCCGAGTCTGAGTGCCGGTGCAATATACATATATTTTTAGTAGATATATGTATACTTAATAATACATATTCACAAAAATTACAATATAAGTAGCTTTACTACATACCCTTTACACCACTGAGGGATTTAAATGTATGTGTATAATGTATATATGTGTGTTATGTATATGTAATATGTATACACACACATAAATATGTACTTCGAGTAATTTGGGAAGCCATGGAAGTAAGTTTTGCAAATAGGCAAAAATGGAAAAAAAATTCCCCAGGAAAGACCAAATATACCTGAATATATTTAAAGATCCAGGGTCAAAGTCCCATCAATGCGGCCGATATCCATCTGCCTCGTGGCCTTGTCAAGTGTACAGCCGACCTTATCTTATTTACATTGATGGCATTTATTTCGGTTGGTGACTAGATAATATATTTATTATTAAATTGACAAATATTTAATCATCATCATACGTATCGGAGAAAACATTATGTAGATCTGGTTACTACGCAGGCATCCTCTTAGTGTATATTTCTGATTTCGACAAGTACTTCGATTTAAGTACTTGTCGAAATTCGATTCGAGTAAGTATTTCGATTCTGGGATAGGTAGCTAAGTTTTTCACTGTAATTGGGTTTTTTTTTTTTAATTTTTATGGGATAAGACAGCGAACAAACACACAGGTCTCCTGATGGTAAGAGACACCCGCGGCTTATAGGCACCATAGATGCATCATCGTCCTGTGGCCGAGATCTTAGGTCTTATGTGCAAGTCTACCGGCTACCAGAACAATGTCGTTATCGGGGCATGAGTAGGTAGGCTGGTGGATACCTCTACCCGGGCGAGTTGCTGCACAGCACTCTACCACCAGTGATCTTGTTGGAAATTACCCAGTTAACCTATGCTCGCCTCTTACGAGCTGCCTAGTAGGGCAGTTGGTCTATTCTAAATAGAGGACTGCTTCATACAAAAACACATTAAACCTCCCTAACCCAAACTAACATTAAGCTCCTCTATCCTAACGATGAAGTTCTTAAAGAGCATTGAGATAAATCTTTAGGTAGCAGATTGAATCATGAGAAACAAATATACGATGAATTAATAGACTGACACAATTTGGTAAATTTTAACCACTAAGAGAAGCATAAGTCGTCATGATGATAAAAACGTATTTAACGCATGTTTCGTGGAATTTATCTACAATATACTTGTACAGTCAGCCACACAATTTCTACGAGTGAGGTACTTAATCAAATTTTTTACTAAACCCAGTTCCTACAACACCACGCTGGTAACATTCAACCCAATTTTCCTTATAAAACTGGCGTCAAGATATTTATTTCTGTAGTACATATTAGAAGTAAAAAACAGAGCTGATAGAAAAATTTCGTCATCAAAATAAAGATGATGGTAAGGGTATGCGAATTTATACGACAGTATATTTTCTCATGCACTTTAGATATTTCGAAAGTTAAGATTTAACTTCCCACTGACAAACTAACTATGCCAGCGACCACAGTTCATCTTATTTTGATATAATATGTATACGCATAATATCACTTCGAAAACTGCTAGGTCGATTTTCACCTAGTTAACACTAAGTGAAAAGTATTGATCGCTCCAAATCCAGGTACTATTTCATAAATATAGTTTAAGTGTCAGACACACCCCAGATTGAAGTCAAAATTTAAGCAACTTATGGTCTTAAAATAGTTATGGATTATGTGTACATCGATTATATCTACTGACAAATTCACAAACGACGCAAAAGCTTTCCCTCACACATTAAAGAGTAGATATTCGAACAATAAGTACTTAGCTATCTTCTAATCTTTTGACAAATTGTTAGATTATTTATGTTACTTTGTACTATTAATATTACTTTGTTTGTTACAATACATATAAAAAAATTAGTTAAATATATATATTTACTTATGTTCGTAGGTAGAAGTGTAACTAGTAAATTTAAGCAATTTACTCATACACCACCATGTTTTACTATTGGTGTGGCCCAGAGTTGTGCCTGAGTTAAGAGTCATAGAATCATGTCTTACTATTGGAATTTCATTAAGTGCCGACGATGATAACTATAAACCAATCGGTACTTGTTATATATTAATGTGAATAAGTAGAAGTTCTCTTAATTAAAACGTACTCATTTTCTGATCTCAAAACATAAGACGCCTGAACCGAAACTTCTATTGCTCTGTACTATGTGCTGTAATAACAGAAAAGGTATCTATTGAAATGTATACATTTTGATGATCATGTATTCCTGAGTTTCTATAGACATAAGTAAATGAGTTTAGGGATCACGAGGTTATCAGTTCGTCGTCGTGATTCATAACAGTTAAACTCAATACTCACGTGGTTATTACGACCATTAACTAATAAGGTTTCATAAGTTTCACCATTTTGAGTGTGATATCGTCGTGACCAAAACCATTACTTCTTTTCACCGGCACAACCGTGGTATCACAATGTACTCGTCAGGCATAAGACCATGAGGAAGCAGCCACGTCACATGACACTATCACATGAAGCAAACAGATTTAAATACCTGGATACTATGTCTATCAAGACCTCCCCTGACGGCGCCGACCACACCATAATACACTAAAGCACTGAACACCAAGTCCACCTAGAGCACACCATCACACGGATAAGGGCACGGATACACGTTTCCGAATGATAACACGGCCAAACAAAAAAAAAACGGGGGTCCTAAGAAGGTCGAATCTGGTATTTTTTGTGTAAAGTTGGCAACGTCGCACCGGTGGCCGGACGAACGCGCGTTCGGTCCGCGCGCCGCTTATTGGCCGAGTGAAGCGGCGGCCATCGCTGCGCGGCAACCGTTCGGCCAATGACGCCGCGTCCCGCACGCCCCGCCCACATCCACTCATCTTGTTGAATGGAACCCGCGGCAGTCACGCTGCAGTCGTTGCACAAGGCGGACGAATCCAAAAGGTGGGATGAACAAGAAAATGAGGAACAGTGTTATGTGAAACGAATAATCAACAACTGTTCCATTACATCGATAAGTATCATAAAAATATTTACTGTTAGTCTTTAAAATGAATTTCCATTTATAACAAGCTTAAGCAATTTAAATAGTAAAAGTAAAAAAAAACGGTATAATTAATGCAAACTTACAGTGAAGTCGTAATAATCTTTTCTTCGGTTTTTGCAGATAATGGTCCATACCTGTAAAAATAGAAGTTATTTATTAATTAGTCATTCTAACTAAGATTGAATTTCACTGCTGTGGATATAATAATATATTTACTACATAATTTGGACAATGATTTGTGACTAAATATTTAATTATTAGTTCATAGTTTTAAAGTTTCATGTTCCTTCAAAAATAAATATATTGTTATTAAAGTCCAATTTTGTTATTCAAAATTTGCAATAATGTAACTGATTACAGTGACGTGACACTGATTTTAGTTATTTAATTTCAGTGAACATTAATTAAATTTCATACTTTAAAAAAGTCAATGAATGTTTATTTATAATTAATAATAACTCCATTATTTATTGCAAATATTACAAAATACCAATAAATAAAAATTTGTATTGAACAATTGGCATTTTTATGTGCAAATTTTACTATTCCCACACTAGTCGTTGATTACACAATCCATTTCCAAGCTCAAAGAAAAACTAGGAAACATAGGTAATTAATGTATCTATAATCAAACAAAAAAGACTGCACTTAGTAATTTAGTTCTTATGATTAAACAAAACTTTCAGGTCTTATCTGTTTATAGATAGTATAGTAATGAAAAGCCGAGTGTTTAATCAATGCTTTACAAGTACGTTCGCATTATGAATGCAGTGTTTCATCGTTGTCCGCTGGATCATAAACTAATTAAATCACGAATCATTAAAAAGTCAAGATCAAGTCAAGAATCCAATATTTCATACGAAACAGTGGCATCGTAATAATAATTATCTATGTACAGCCTTGCCACGATGAAACACTTTAATCTTCCTATACGATGAGAAAAAGACTGAAAGGAATTAAAAACATCGATTATATGTAAAAAAAAAGTACCTTCACGGTATATCCCCGAAGTATAAGGCAGAGGTGTGCTTGTATATCCACGACTCGTAAGTCCAGTAGATATACTAGAAACACCCGCTATTTGCCAAGGTCTAGTTCATGATGTGATAGGTGCTAAACCTATCGCCATTTCGGGCTATGAAATGATCCACAGATCATCAGATTAACAAAAAAAAATGGAAACTAATCATGAAGCTAAAGGTACTTTACTACTATCTGGGGATTATTACACTCCTAACATCGAAAACATCTCATTTTAGGGCCGGGCTATCTAACTCCTACAAAGCTGGCTCGATGACACTACAGCTCTCAGAAAGAGAGGTCGGCTAGTCTAGAGTAAGTTAGCAATACTTCTTATTGGGAACAGATCTTTGTTAGGAGTGTAATTTCCAGATAAAACTAACCTCTTTAGGTTCCTCTACTCTACTATCTACATCCATGATATCTATTATGGATATACCTTTCTTCTACCTCGTGTAAATGAGTGAATTTAGGGTATTATTGAAGTAATTTAAAAATATACTGTTCACCAAACTAGACAATTTGACCCAATATGAAATATGACGCTGGGTGACAAAACATCAATCTGACAACTAAGCAGAATCTATAATTAACAAACAGCAAAACATTTTCTCAGTGAAAAATTAAGTGAACAGCTAACAGTAACAAACATATCGGAACACCTGAGATGCAATATAAAACAAAGTAAATCACTTTTTTTTATATAGAATAAGACAGCGAACAGGCACATGGGTCTCCTGATGGTAAGAGACAACCGTGGCCTATAGACACCCTACGGTGTACTAC
>DVZL01003584.1:0-13830 GCA_018236625.1 Lasaia peninsularis
GGATAATGACTGCGTCGTCAATGTTAGTGTCGGTTTCTGTGAATTGACCTGCGAATTATTTAGCTGACCATGTCTTTATTGAGTAGGCTTTTTGCAGCGGTAACCGATATCCACGCGGGCGAAGCCGCGGGCGTCCGCTAGTCTAAGATATAATCATACACATGACGTGTATCATGTAGATAATAGAGATGCGGGTATTAAGTACTTTTTAGAGTTCCGTACCCAAAGGGCAAAAAACGGAACCCTATTACTAAGAATTCGCTGTCCATTCATCTGTCTGTCTATCACCAGGCTGTACCTTATGAACTGTGACAGTTAATCAATTTAAATGTTCACAGATGATGTATTTCTGAGGCCGCTATAACAAAAAATACTAAAAACATAATAAAATGAATACATAAAGAAGGATGCTTCCATACAACAATTTGATCTTTTTATAGATAATGATATGGAACCCTTAATGGGTGAGCCCGACTCGCACTTGACAGATTTTCTCTATGTATATTCTTTCCAAATTCTGCAGCCGGCGCTTATGTTTATATCTGTTTTCCACACGACCAAACACTCCAACACTTTCTTTCAATCCCAATCTTGCTCTGATATCCAATCAAATTGAGAAAAAAAGGGGTCAACCTCGGAATGATCCTTTCCTTACTGAAAGATATTAAGAATGCAGTTTTTACCCTATAATTTAGATATATACATAAATCAAATTATATAGCAATGTATTTTAACATAAAAAATGTGTAGTATATATTTAGTTGGTAAGCCTTTCAATAAATAAATAAATGAAAGATAATAAGCTGAAAATTGGTATAAACTTTTGTTTTATCGTCCTAAATATTGTCTCAAAAGTCACAATTGCTATCGTGTCCGCGTCTTAAGATATTGAAGATCAAAGGTCACAAAAAACATTTTTTGCGAATATCTCGGTTCCCTATTATAAAAGTTGTAGAGTATAAAATTCTCTACAACTTTTGTTTAAACTTTTTTTAAATACGATAAACCGTTTTTGGAGTAGTGCGCGAAGAGTGCGTAACGTACTGTCATATATGGGCTAATGCAAGGTGGTCTAGCGTGAATTACAATATTCAATATCTTAAGACGCTGACACGATAGCAATTGTGACTTTTGAGACAATATTTAGGACGACAAAACAAAGGTTTTACCAATTTTCAGCTTATTATCTTTCGTTCCGAGTTGCAACCCCTAATATTACTGGGCTATGATTCTATTACGAATCACTAATCAAAACAGAGCTAGTACAGTAAATAGGGAGTTACATCGCTTGGTATATCGAAATTACATGTCTGTAGGGCCGGCATAAGTCACTGAGCTTTATTAATGGAAATTAGCTGAACTAGAAGATAGGGCGCTGTTTGAAATTAAATCAGAAAGCGATAAAGTATTAAAGTTAGGAGAAACATTTTTATGTGACAAAAACGCGGTTCTCTATACAATAAGAGACCATAGATGTTAAAATGAGGTTAAACTTATTTGAGTCGTAAGCGTTACTAAATTGAACTGAAATATCGTCACGCCCATATAACCGAAGGTGTAGGCAGATAAACATACGTAGGTATGCACTCAAATAAGTAGTACGTAAGTCAGGATTCACAGGCAACGTTATTTTTTAAATTAAGTGAAAAAACTCGGAGGACAAGTGGTTCTACACGATAATCGAACCCGGGTAAAATGGGCAACATCCTCTGATATATCTGATATTTGTGTATTGATATATAATAATTTAGAAAACAGGCTGCTATTTCAATTGTTATCAGAAGCAAAAGATTGTATTTAGAGCCTGTATGGATCACAGAACCTCATTTGCTGAGCGAAACGGAAAACATTTGAGGCCTTTGTGTATGTTGAAATTGGAAGCTCAGGGTTTCCATATATTTTATTAAAATGCAATAGCATTGTTCATCACAGCTGTGTGATAATCAAATGAAAGCACTATTATAATGTATTGGATAGTACATCAACATATTACTTTACAAATGGTAAGAAATGTGATTTTGTAAAAACTTTTACACACAAAGTTTTCCTATGACTAAAGTTTTTGATATGAATTTACGTACAAGAATAAAACATAGAGGTTTTATTATTGTACTAGCTGTGTTCGTGACTTCGTTTGCGTTTTTATTTAATTTTTTAAATTTATACGATTAAATTTTAAGATAAAAGTAGCCTAAGCGGTTACTTATTACATCGGCTATCAGCCAGTGAAAGTCCAGTCAAAATCAGTCCAGCCGTTTCAGAGATCAGCGGGTATAAACAGACAGCCAGAAAGACGGACGAAAATTCAAAAAAAAAATATTGTTTTGGAATATTTACTTTGTAAACATACATAGGCATTCAGTAAAAAGCGGTTATTTTAATATTACTATATTACATAAAGACACACCAATACTATTTATTTGTATAGATAATCTAAATAGACCCATTACAACGTCCAAATTCTATGGTGTGATTTATAGAATCAATAAAAAATTAAATATCGTCACGCCATATCCCCTAAGAAATAGGCAGAGGTTTTATGATCAGCCAAGTATATAAGATCCCATGATGTGACAAGTGGCGAGTACGTCACAATATCGGAAACAGATCCAATCGTAGACAATGTTATGTTTTTCAGATAAACTACAAAGGTCATAGAACAAGTTGCCTCACCCGGAAATCGTACCCGGCACCTCGTGCATGGATAGAGGACAATGTTAATGATATATATGTCATACCGATTCGTAAGTAAGGTTGATGCACGGCGTTGTACTCGGGCCACTCGACGTTGTAGCGACTCCAATGCTTGCGGTCCAACGTCTGAAACTCATTCACACTTTGGGTGTTTGGGGATCTGAAAACATAACAATAATAATCAATAGACTCAAAAAATTGGTCAAGTTCGAGCCGGATCTTTAAAAGCAACAAATAAAGCAGGTTCGTTTTATGGCAGCATCCTTTTTATATTTTTTTAATTCTGTTTTTAGTATTTTTTGTTACAGCGGCAACATTTGTAAAAATTTCAATGGTCTAAATATCACAGTTCATGAGATACAGCCTGAAAGATGGACGGACAGCGAAGTCTCATTAATAGGATTCGTTTTTTACCCCTTCGATACAGAACCTTAAAAAATTCAATTTAATAAAGTACAAAGAGTACACATCATTTTTTATCCACAGGCGTCACACCAAAAATAATACACTTACCATTCAAAACGCTAGTAAAGTAAGCTAAATTATCTCCTAAATTATCTACATCCTCTGTACTAAGCCTTCAGCAAAAAGCAGTAATCCTAAAAAAATTACCTAACAATAATGATTCAAGCTAGTTTTACACTCAAGCCAAGGTTTGTGTTTACCTCTTTGGAGAGCTTAAACAATTAAAAGGATAATAATAATAGTTAAAATATCTAATTACATGGAATAGGAAGACATTTGATCTTTATGATAACTAGCTTCGTCTGCTTTTTTATTTTATTTTTTATTAAATAAATATATAAATAAATTATTTTACTTAAAACATTTCTAAAATGAAAATC
Organism: Lasaia peninsularis; assembly: GCA_018236625.1. Classification (NCBI taxonomy): domain Eukaryota; kingdom Metazoa; phylum Arthropoda; class Insecta; order Lepidoptera; family Riodinidae; genus Lasaia; species Lasaia peninsularis. The sequence goes on from DVZL01003584.1 coordinate 3,540, forward strand.
TAAAATAAAAGTAGCCTAAGCCGTTCCTTATTAAATTAGCTGTCTGCTAGAGAAAGTCCCGTCAAAATCGGTCCAGCCGTTTCAGAGATTGGCGGGTACAAACAGATAGACAAAAATTCTAAAAATTACTGTTTTGTACCTTGTAAGCATACATAATATTATTCATTTAGTAAAAAGCGGTTATTTTAATATTATATACAGACACTGCAACTTATTTGTATAGATTAATCGAAGACCTATTTTACTCCAACTCCACATACAAATTTTAATTAAAAGATTTTGTTTATTTTTTAAACACAACTTGGATTTAATGTTAATGATAAACATAATATAATAAAATCCTATAATTAACGCGAAAGTTTGTAAGTATGGACGGATGGATGTTTGGCTAAAGTTTGTAAATATAGACGGATGGATTTATGGATGTTCGTTACTCTTTTACGTAAAAACTACTAAAAGGGTTTTAAAAAATTTTTACAATAATATAGCATTAGAGTAACACATAGCACTTTTTAACCGACTACTAGTACATTAAAAAGAGGGTATGCTTTTACGCAATAAGTATTGTGAGTCGGAAAAAAGTCTACGCTTTGATAATTCTGCGGGCGAAGTCGTGGGTAGAAAGCTAGTAATAGATAATAGAGTGGCATAGAACAGAATAATAGAGGATATTGCCTCTACGGTCGACCGTAGTCGATGTCGATTTTAACGCAAGAGGGTCCGGGTTAGATTCCCGGGTTCTTGTTCTTATGAGTTTTTTTTCATTTTATCTTAACAAGATGACTTTTTATCTCTAGTTGGAGGTCGGATTTAGTTCCCGATAGGTATAGCAACAAATTTGCCACCTATGACATCATGACAATTGTGTACTCTGCCAATAATGGCAATGTAAATAATAATGGAAAGCGTAAGTTCTAATTTGGGGGAGTCACCGCAAAATCCACCATCTACTCCAATATTAAACAAAAAAATATGCGAGATAAATACGACGGTTGGTATAAGACCCCCAAGTGAAATACCGGCCACTGTTTTGCCTTGCAAATGGCATCTGTTTCTTTTGGTATCGTTTAAAAATTCCACGAAAAGGAAACTATTGAATAATGTAATAGATAAAAGAATAAGAATTATTGGGATGCGGATGAATATTCATAAACCCAACGTTCAATTGTTTTTTTACGATTCTCCGTTTTTGAGATATGGAATGTTTTAAATCTGTAATGTTTGTTATACATCTACGTATTATTATATTGTTTATTCTAGAAGTGTAGCTTTCTTTTGTTATTGCTTACTAATTATATTCGGCTCGGCGAACCTTGATCCCTATGACACTGACAGTTATGCCAAAGACACGACCTTGTAGTGGCGTCACCATTAAATCATTATCGTATTGAAGGCGTCTAAAAATGACATTTATTGATTTTACGAAGATTTATGCCATTAAAATGATATTCCGGTGTAATTATAACAATTTATTAACATTTACAAGATATTATCACAATCTGACTTTACGTTTACGTCCTGCAAAAGTAACATCGTATGTCATTCATCGACTAGGGCGGAAGTATCGATAAGCAAACGTCGATAGTGGAAACGAATCCTTTCTGAATGGAACAGAAGATCGGAGTATACCATATATACACTCACGATGGTATATCCAAGATAATTAAAAAAATATATAGAACAAAACGAAATAAAACAAAAGCTGTTTAAAATTTAATTTTTTAAATATATTTGAATCTAAATCTGATAATGACATCAGTGCTTGCGTTTCTGACTCGGATATGAACTGTAACTGCTGTCGCCCACGTTTATCAATATCTAACGGTTGATCTACAATGTTTTCGTATCGCACATCTCGATCCCAATCATCGTAGCAAAGTTTTTTAGTCTTTTCTACGACTTTCCTCCAATTATCCGGAGTCACTTCACTACAAGCTTTTTATAACGTCAGCATTTTATTAGCTGAAAAATATCCATTTACCTATAACATAAGTTTTACGGCGAATCGGGTAAAAAATATTAGAAAATGATTTTATTTTTATCAAAAAAACTTTATTTAATTACAAAAACAACATAGTAGACATTAAAAATGCAGATTATAATATTTTTCAAAACATGTTTACCTATGTAGCTGAATGCAAGCCACGCCTTTGCCTATAAAAAAGTTAAGTATCGATGCGACCCCTATCCCATCAGTCATCACCAAAGAGTAGAATAATATATTGGTCATCATTAACACGAACTGTCATAGGGATCAAGGTTCGCCGTACCGAAATAATTAGACTTACCTTTTAACTTTGTGCGGAAACTGATGAAATTTCAAAGTCTTATTTATATTTTCTTAATTTATTTTGAACGTTTCTTAAAATAAAAGTAGATAAGCGGGTACAAACAGACAGACAAAGATTTTAAAAATGTTGTTTTGGTATATTTGTCTTTTAATTATGCACTTAGTAAAAAGCAGTTAATTCAATATTACACAGACTCTCCAATTTTATTAATTTAGTGTGTATCATTATCGTAACTATAAAAATCAAAATTTCAATAAAATACTCTTATTTCAAAATGTGTCACACCTAGCCGTTATGTCCTGAGCGAGTGTATGGCCGCTCGGGCTCCCCTCTTACCCCGCGACCCCCGCACGATTGCCCCGCCTAGACGTCTTCATCGGACGACTATATGGTTTTTAGACTATGGTATTAGTATCGTTGTCTAACACCCATAACACAAGCATATAATTTGGTTACTTTGGGGTTAGATCAATTTGTGTAACTAGTCCAGTAATATTTATTTTATATATATTAAACTGGCTGTCCCGGCGAACTTCGTACCTTCCGCAATTATGGTATGAAAATAGATGTTGACCGATCCTTAATCATACCCGATATGCACACACAATTTCATGAGAACGGAACTAAATGCAATAAAAAGTATCCTATGTCTGTTCACCATTTTTTTCCAAGTCGGTTCAGCCGTTTTTGAGTTATTAATAGTGTAACTCACACAATATATAGATATCAGCGAGGTAGGATCTCCCAATTTCTAACTTAAAATAAATGTGAAGGAACATTTGGACTTGGACACAAAGGGTTCCGTACCAATGTTACCCTTTCTATTGTTGTTATAAAGGCAACAGAAACATATCTATGTTTCTATCTCGGTTCTTGAGATACAGACAGACGGGTAGACGGACAGAGGTCTTAGTAATAAGGTCCCGTTTTTATCCTTTGGGTACGGAACCCTAAAAATTAAGGAAAATTATCTCGCATCTCGTCGTGTCGAGAATAGTTATTACTTTGGTATTAGTCACAACAAGTCTTAAAAGAGTCAGTATATTCGAGAATGGTGTCAAGGCTTTAAACGAGGAATTTCAAATAAAAAAAGTCAAATTTTTGTTTCTTTGTTATGTTGAGGTTTGGCATTTTCCCGCTGTTTATCAGGGATTACGACGACTTCGAATGGTAAAAGAATTTTTCAAATCTATCAAATATTTTCGGAGCCTATTCAATACTAACAGTCAAAATTATTATAATAATTATTTTATTAGTGTAAATTGCGGTGCAGCACTTTTTTGGATTGTTATCACCTTTGAACATTAGTCATCAATCATCATAGAATCATTGCTTACCATGATTGTCGTCTTGACAACCGTGGCCTATAGACACCATAGATGTTGTACGTGCGCCGCTGCCCTGTTGTCGGGCTGTTAGACCTTATGTGCAACTTAGAAGTCTACCGGCTACCCTAACCTCCGGATCGGAACACGACAATGTCAGTAGGGTGGCAGGAATACCAGTGGTCATGTTGGTAGTAACCCAGGTTAACCTATGGTCGCCTCGTAGGAGCTGTCTATTCTATACAATACACGGATTTCAAGAAGATCCATACTAACATTATACTAATTACACTATGTTAATAGGTTTTTGTTCCACTAGGTACTCAATTAGATCACATGATAACAAGGAGGATTATTAAGCACACAATCAAAGCCTTGGGGGATAACGATAGGAAATAAGAAATAGTTATGGCTATAAACATTATCTTTCTAGAAACACCTGTTCTTAAAGTTAACCTGCATATAAAGCAGTAAAAGCATTATCCATGGACAAGGAGCGTAACCCTTAAAAAATGTACACCCTAGATTAGCAGATATTATTAGGTCTAATGTGACAGTTCCATTTGGAATAGGGCACAAATCCAGTCTAAGGGTGCTTGCATAAAGTAATTTTCAAATATACTGAATAAACTCATAATTACAAGTTGCTCAATTCGGGATCTTACAAATTAAAGTCGAGGTGATTTTCAAAAGTTAAGGTATTAAACCTGCTTTGTATAATATACATTTTGTTATGTGTTTACGTATGGTGTTAGAGACTTAAGTCCAGTTGAGGATAAATGGTGTCAATAAGGTATGGTCATACAAATAAAATAGTCAAAAATAATTATTTTTAAACATAGTTATTCATTCAAATTTCAATTCTGTCATGTAAAAGTAAATATAAAAAAGTTAACTTAAATAAGAATTATACCTAACTAATGAGTAAAGTTTAATTATATAAATAAGCACATTCTGTCAGTATAAAGTGTAGTGTAGCTCATCGATGTAATAAAAAAGTCGATCAAATTGTCAAATTTTCAGTCATTATCTTCAAGTCTCATTCTTTTTGTATTTGTGTCATAGTCCATATTTTCAATTTTATCATCATTTTTTTTCTTGTCTCCACTTTTAGATGGTTTTTCATCCGCTTCCAAAACCTTTAACCTTACACCACTTACCACAGCTCCATTTAATACCTTTAAGGCTTCTTGAGCAGCACTCGTGGATGCATATTTGACAAAGCCAAAAGTTTTGTTTGGAAAAGTAGAAACATCAATAAGATCTCCAAAACGACAAAAAACATTCTGTAAAGTTGCAACGGGTGGAGGATGAGGTTTACAAATTATAAACAATCTTTGTGCTACAACACTATTAATATTAGCTAATTCTTTATGCGGAGGGAGACTAACACTACAAAAATTTTGATCATGTACATTTTTATGCATATCTGTGTTGCCTGTTGTTGCAGCCTTAATTAGAGATGATGCTTGTGCAATTGCATCTGCTAATTGCAATATATCAGGATTTCCTGCATCAACGGCATTTTTAAAGTTATTGACAATGCTAGTGAGATCATTAGCAGCCTTAGCTAAAGGATTTGTATAAGGTTGAACAGTAATTATTTCTCCTGAAGGGAACTCATAATTATTAAGCTTCTCCAAAGCATAAGTTGCAAATTTATCCTCATTATAAGTGATTATTGTTGTTGCAAGCCCATTGTAACTGTCCACTGAATATTGAACTTCTTTCATACCAGGGATAAGATCAAAAAGTTGTGATATATATTTTTCATCAACTATGGGAGTAATTTTTGCAACAATAGTGTTATTTTTTTGCATTTTTTGTCCTAAACTTTCATGTCTGTTAAAGTCTACTTGGTTTTTTGTATAGCGTTCATTAAAACTATTTCTAGGACTGGAGTAGTTTAGCATGTCAAAGCTATTCCGACTACGCTTCAGATCTTCCCGAGGAGTAGCAAACATGGGCTTATATTGTTTATCACAACTTTCATATGCACATGCCGCATCATAGAACGTTTTAAAGAGAACATAAGCAAATCCTTTACAAATATCAGTCTGTTTATCTCTCACGAAGTTAACAGATTCTACACGTCCAAAAGATGAAAAATGAGTTCTTATTTCATTTTCAGTAGCCTCTTTATGCACCTTAATAAAAAGACGCCTATAGTTATCTTCTTTTTCGTTTTGAGTGGGTCCGCCATTTCTGTTGATTGCTAACATAACTTTCAATGGTTTACCCTCATCATTGATAGGTTTCAGGTGAAGTTTTTTTATAGCAGCAGCTGCTGAAGAAGTTTTTTCGTACTTAATATAAGCTACACCTTTAGATTCACCAGTGCTGCGATCTCTTGGTATATGAATATCTTCAATGGTACCGCAACTTTCAAATGCTGGTCTCAGATCATCTTCACGTAAATGCTTACCGATTACGACAAATATTCTAGAATGAGGTGGCTGCTCTTCCTTACGTTCGACACTGTTGGGGTTCATTGTAATTATTTAGATACTAGAATAATTAGTCGTAACAGTGGTCTCGTGTCAATAGTCAACTGTCTTGAAACATTTGTTAAATTGACCGATTTAAAATGTAGTCATAATAATAGCGTACCGTCAATTAAAATTTTGGTTAAGAAATCGTTTCAATATTTTTAAATAATCTTGTCAGTCAGTTTACCTCCAACTTCTTTGTCAAAATAAAATTGAGTTAAAACGATTGTAGCCTGTAGTCTGTACTCTGTAGATACCACTCGTAATATCTGGGAATTACGATTATTATATCGTAACCATAGTGAATCCCATCTTCCATCAAATGACAATGACATTTGTCGCAACTCGCAACTGTTACAGAGTACTATGGAGGAGTAACATCTCTTAAAGGAGAATAACTAAAAATGTCCAGCTGTTGCTATAAATAACAGTTCAAAAACCTTCCATATTGGCGCTAATGGAATCTATAGTGTATGGTATGAACCACAGAGTAAAGTAATATGGTTGTATGGTGCTGCCTTTAACTGATCTTTTTTAAATCTTCCCTCGAAAAAGGCTAATTATTGAAGTACCAAATCGAACGAGAATCGGAGCGTGCCTATTCTAATCGTCGTGATATTACGTTTTATGATTAAATCTCATAAAAAATCATAAATTTCGAAATATTTCTCTTTGATTATACGTGCGATATGTATTTTCGAATTTGGAGCTTCTTTTAAAGTTTTCCCTGTAGCTACTGTGGCGCCACCCTTATTTATGAGTTTTGACGGACATATTTTTATAATACAGATGTTCCTCCTTACTTATACCCTCCATACACGTGACGGATACAGCACTTGTATGCGGAGTCTGGCATGAAAGAAAAAAAATACGGTATTGGTACTATGGAGGGTATAGGTAAGGAGGAACATCTCTTATAGGACATTAACTAAAAATGTGTCCAGCTGTTAAATAACAGTTCAAAAACCTTCCAGATTGGCGCTAGTGGAAACTACAGTGTATGGTATGAACTATACCCGCTGGTGCTGCCTCTAGCGGATCTTTTTAAATCTTCCCAGGAAAAAGGCTACCTAATTGAAGTACCCAATCGAGCGAGAATCGGAGCGTGCCTATTCTAATCATCGTAATATTACGTTTTATGATTAAATCTCATAAAAAATGATAAATTTTGAATTATTTCTCTTTGATTAGACGTGAAATATGTATTTTCGAATTTTGCGCTTCTTTTCCTGTAGCTACTGTGGCGCCACTCTTATTTATGCGTTTTGACAGACATATTTTCATAATACAGATGTTCCTCCTTACCTATAACCTCCATAATTGGTACCTACGTTAAAATTATGGCAAATTGGAAAAAAAATACAATCGATCGAAATAAAGTAACATTTTAATGGTTGTTTCGAAAAAAATACGCGAGAAATTTAAGTATTTACTTAGACACTATAGTTACAATTCATACAATTCGAAGTACCTACCTATTGAAAAAATATTACAAAAATGTTATAAGTAGGTAGCATAAAGTTAATTACCTACGACGAAACGTATCAAGACGAAAGACTACAAACTCTTAGCTAAGTTGTTGCGTTTATAGATTTGGTTGACAAACTGATTCTTTTTTTTGTTTGTACCTACTTAGATTAAGACGTGAATTTTAGTTGTAAAGTCCAGATGACTCACCCTATATTAAAACGCAGATTTTAGTGTAAAAATTTATTAACAACCTAAATGTTCAGATTTATATATATTTAATACGTTTTTGTTTAATAATTTGATTAAAATGGACTGTACATATTATATTCATTTAATTTTTATTTTTAGTATTTCTTGTTATAGCGGCAAGTGGAATACGTCATTTGTAAAAAAATCAATCTTCTAGCTATTGCAGCTTAAGAGATACAAACTGGCAAAAGAGACATTGATACGGAAAGCGATGTCTTAGTAATAGGGTTCCGTTGTTATACTTTGGGTACGGAATCCTTAAAAGAGAAATTACTGTGTAAGTGAATGAGTGAATAATTTAGGTCAATGATAGCAACATAGTAATACCTACCGTCTTATCCATTAAATTTTTTGTGGTATTTATGTATACTAAAAATAACTAAATTAATCTTTTGCTAAGAAGCCATGTTTGATCGAATTTTCTTCGTGTTCCGGGTCTTCTGTGTAGAATCTACCGTCTGCCTCCCTGCTAGGCAGTTGTAAGAGGCGAGAATAGATTAACCAACAAGACCACTAGTAGTAGAATTCTGTGTGGCAACTTATGTTAGGGATCCACCGCCATACCTATTCCTGCAACCATAATGATGATGTCGTGTTCAGGACCGGGGGGTCTTTTTGCCAGGGCTGGAATGCCTGGTTAAAATTCGCAATCTGGTTTCGCGTAGCTACATACATTTTAAAAAGAACGTTTTCATTTCGATTCCGCTCGTCAAAACCATTATATTTTCTGGTTAAGCTCGAAGACTGTTTTGGTTTCGATTTGGCCCCCGAGACCCTGTTAATACCGAATTTATTTTGTTAGCCCCGCCCCTCGTCAACGCGGACAAAACAAGACAGAACTAAGCGCTGCACTAGACACACACGTGAAATTAACCAGGTTTATCCCAGAAGCAATATCACTCCCCAAACGGTTTCGTTCCGAGCGAATACTTACGAAATACCAGGTTTGAGACCATTATTAACCAAGAAAATTCGGAACCGGTTTCCAGCCCTGCTTCTTGCACAATAGACCAAACCCACCACCAACAAACACCTCGGCCAAAAAGAGTGACCCACCTATAACATCTACGGTGTCCATAGACCACGTGTCTTACCATCGGAACAGCAATTCGCTTGTTAGTTGTCTTATTCCCTACAAAAATTTTAAATCTATATTCCTACTTCCCTACTAATATTATAAATGCGAAAGTAACTCTATCGATAGATAGATAAAGAGATAGAGTTGACCTTGAGTAAGAACATAGGCTATTTTAACCGGATAAATTTCTGCCCTTTGAAATTTATCTGTAGTATCAAAAAAAAAACACGCGGGCGAAGCCGCGAGCGGAAAGCTAGTCTATATAGTAAATTAATGCATAACATCCCTGGAAGATATAAATCAATGCCATTTTTCGTTGTAATTTTATAACTCAAGAACGGGTTCACCCATCCATACCAAATGCAGTATTATTTCAGATAGGAATTGTGCTTAAAAATTGAAACTTTTTTAATACGTAGCGAAGCACGTACCAGGCCGCTAGTTATTTATAAAGGATCTTCATAAAAATATTAATTTATTGAAGGGATCCCTGAATAATTGATTTCGAAAAAGAGTTCCATCAGGTAGCTAAAAAGATTGAGAAGGTTTATACTATATTAGCGACCCACCCTGGCTTCGCACGGGTATACTATACATGTTATGTACGTAAAAACCTTCCTCTTGAATCACTCTATCTATTTAAGAAAACCACATCAAAATCCGCTGCACAGTATTAAAGATTTAAGCATACATAGATAGTGATAGCCACGCACACAAAGTCGCATGCGGTGATCAGTATCATGTAGGTGTGTTATAAAAACAAAACCTGTTGCTTTGAGTGTATTGTAATAATGACAAAAAGTTGGTGGTAGGTCGAAGGTCACCATCGATCAATACCACCACGTCAGCGGTCAGTGTCCGTCAGTTCGTGGCGAGCCGGCGACGGAATGTCAGCTGAACCGGTGCTGCTAGCGACGCTCGCGGTGGGCCGTGCCGAGGTGACCATCACCACCCACCACCCCTCACTGTATTTATATTAAACAAACAACATGAGTTATTTATATTCGTATTCAACCAAAATTTATCGTGTCATTTTATTCCACTAACAGCGACATGAAAAAATTGGTGTTTTCAATGTACTATGTGATGATGATGATGCACGATTTTTTCTCAATTTAGTTGTAAATCCAAGTTATTGTATATTTAGGACTATTCGCAACGAATAAAAAAAAGAAAAAGGTACCATCACGCCTATTATCCCCAAAGGAGTAGGGAGAGGTGAGCCGTGAGGTGAGCTGGTATATCCACGACTCGTGAGTCCAGTAGATATACTAGAACACCCACGGTTAGCCAAGGTAATAGGGCCCTGATGTGATAGGTGGCAAGCCTATCGCCGCTTCGGGCACATTCCAATCCCGGGCAATGTAATGCTTACTCAGAAAAATCTGA
>DVZL01003585.1:0-13827 GCA_018236625.1 Lasaia peninsularis
TTATGGTTAAAACTGCTAGTAAAATGTTACATAAATTGTTAACTTAGTATAATTTTTCTGGTTATAAGGCGTATGCCAATAACCAGTTGTGTCATTTCGGCGCCACTTAAACAAAATAAAAAATATATATATGCCTTTTTTCCTAAGAGTAAATAGACAACAAATCTGCATTAGAACATTTAGGCTGGAAGTGATTGTCTCAGCTTTTTCATTTACGATGTTCTTCCTGTTTCTAAAATTGGAAACATTTGAGGGTAAGCGACAGTAAATGGTGTTAAATTGGATTTTTTTATATAATTAATTATGTAATTTAGTAGAGAAATATTTAAAAACCATATTGTTAAAATATGAAGTTTTTCCGTGTAACAATCTAATTTATACGATCTTTTTTCTTTTTTTTTCAACTTTAAACTACTCTCCTGTAAAGTTTGGAAAGTGGCGATTAGCCTATTTTGGCCGTTAACAATCGGTATGCTGCTTTTTATCCGACTATTATTATTATAGTTTTTTTATACTAGTGTTGTACTTTCGTTATGTTTTTCAAGTAGACTTTTAATTAAATAATAATTAATTGTGAGTCTATAAGCATCTGCCACTGACTATCTCTTCTGGCATACATAATGATTTTTGATTTATCTGAAATGGTTTTAAAACTAGATATGAAAATGAATCGAAAGTCATTTACACGAGAAATCTAATTATCGAAATTAATTAAACATTAGTGGAGTAACATACTAACGAACAAAATAACTTTCGTAACATGGAACGACTTAAAATAAACCTGTGAAATAGGTTCTTCACAAAGAACTCCTTAACTCTCTCAAGCTTTACAAACAAAAGGCAAGCCTACGGTAACGCGTACACACTCCTAAATTACGGGACAATTCGGATGGAAAATGAAATGCCTGCTTGCAAACCATTAAGCAATCTGAATTTAACACTCGTATTTTTCCCGTAGAAATAGCGGGATTTACTTCGGTTTTATTATGGAAAAATTTCACGTAAATTTACGTTGTCGATAATTGGTTGGATGAATATATTTCTGAATCTGAATGTAGAAATATAATAATTTATTTATTACTAACTACGTGTAAAAGAACCCTACGAGTATATTAATGTATAAACCAAAGTACTTCAAAATTTCATCAATTTCCATTCTAAGTTAAACAGGGGGTTCAGCTTAGAATGGAAATTAATACAAATTCGATATGATACCAGAGCTCTTGTTAAATTGGTAATTATTACGTGATTGACATAAATTGACATAATTTCTTTATTTGTGAAACGATTTTAATGAAATAAACACTAAATGTTAAGTGAAGGCTATCAAACATATTTATGAAAATTACATCCAAATCGGTCAAACCGTTTGCTAGATTATCGTTAACAAACATACACAAAAAACATTGTTTTGGGTTCTTTTGCGTATATAAAGCCCGCCAATTATGTTTTATTTAAATACATTTTTCGTATACAAACTATGTTCCAGCGATCACTTACAGTTTTGTTACATGTATAGATTTTTTATAAAAACTGGCTTGGTGTAAGTCGGAAATGCGTGTGAAAGGTATTTATTTCATACATTTCTGAAATACAATTCCCTGTTTCATCACCCGTCTTCCAGTAAAAGTCCCGTCGAAATTAATCCAACTGAACAACAAACAGTAGACGGACTGACAGATATTTTTAAAAATATTATTTTGCTATATGCACCTGTTAAACATTAAGTAAAAAGTGGTTATTTCAATATTACATACTGACATTCCAATTTTAATAGACAAGCTGACGAATTTTCTTTTGAGCAAAACACGTCTCTTTATTATATTTATAGTTGGGTTATGGTTTAGCTAACCTTATGCTAAATTGTATTACATATGCCCCCAAAAAAACAAGACAATGCAAGCACTGACGTAATATAGCAGGAAAAGAGTATAAAAAGGCGTTTCAAAGAAATAAAGCCTTGAAATATTTTATCAAATATTCACGAGAACGTCAACAGTGGGGTTGTCTCAAACTAAAAGCGTTAAGAAACTTTTATGAGAGGGCTGGCCATTCAACTACTAGTCAAGTGCAATCCAACTAACCAACCGACGCACCTGAGACCGAGCTTTAGGGTTCCGTACGCAAAGGGTAACAAATGGAATTCTATTAGTAAGACTCAGCAGTCTGTCTGTCTATCACCAGGCCGTATCTTATAAACTACTATAGCTAGATAGTTGAAATTTTCACAGATAACGTATTTCTGTGGCCACAATAACAGCTAATACTAAAAACAGATTTAAATATATAAAGAGTGCATACAACAATCGTTTATTTGCGATTTTGAAATTTTCACAGTTAATATATTTCTGTTGCCGCCACAGTAAAAAATACTAAAAATAGAATCGCCTCTGTGGTGTAACGGCACGGCTGTCGCCTGTTAAGACTGGAGCCTGAAGTTGGGAGTCTGAGTTCAATTCCCAGGTCGGGCAACATTTCTTAAAAATGTTTTTCAGATTTTTCTGAGTTAGTATTACATTGCCCGGGATTGGAATGTGCCCGAAGTGGTGATAGGCTTGCCACCTATTACATCAGGACCCTATTACCTTGGCTGATTCGTGGATATTCTAATTATCTACTGGACTTACGAGTCGTGGATATACTATCACATCTCCGTCTTAGGGGATAATAGGCGTGAAGGTACTAAAAATAGAATTTAATAAAATCAATAAAAAGTATTCCCATACAACAAACGTGACTTTTTCCGTTTTCATAGATAATGGTTCGGAACCGGTCTTGTGTGGGTGCGACTCGCACTTGATTGATTTTTTTCTTATCCCAACCCAATTTTGGACCGCAAAGCTCGGCCTCGGTGGGTTGAACTTTGTTGGGTGTCATAAATTTATTTAACGGCCCGTAGGCAATAAGAGTAAAAACAAAAATACGATACCAACGTGCCTAGCCGTTATTGCAATTAAACAGAGGAAGTAAATCTTTCAATACGAGCTCGGGCGTTTACCTACCGCTTCCTGTTTTAATTTATCGCTTTGTTCTAGTCGCTGGCGTATCCATTGACGGATTACGATTCGTTTGATTAAAAAACCTTCGGCTTATTGGACTACAACTAGAGGAATGGTATCACCTTCCTCATTAGAAGTGTTACTTTCTAATGGCTTTGGATTGATTGGGACTGGCCACAATGATACTATTAAAATTTCAGCTAACATAAAGGATGATAATGTTCATTTGCAAATCTGATATAATAGTGTATCTATAAATATAAAATGTAATTCGATTACTGTGGAAAACGATATTTTTTAAGCTCCAGATGTTTAAAATACAATTAAAAATAAATAAATAAACAAAGTACAATAAATACTTAATTAAGTTTTAAGACTATTAAAATAAATGTTCAAACCCTATTCAATTAATAAGCGTCGTTAAAAGGAGCTGATACAAGAAACGCTGTCTGAATATCGTGGAACAAGTTATGTGTCCCAAATGGACTCAGAATAAGAAATGACTTAGACCATGCAAAGTCGAGGAGAAAAAGGTAAATGAATAGATAATCTGATCCTGGGTTCCCCTTAAGCTTGAAAGATAACCGGAACTAATGCTATGATAATGATAAATATAGTACAAAAAATAACAATATAATATTCTAAATATATCAATCAGAGTAAGTCGTAATCTTTTTAATAAAAATGGATCGCTAAATGTATTGCTAAGCGCAAAACTCGAGATCGACTGGACAGATTTCGCTAATTCTTATTTTATAATATTCCAAGAAATATGAGGATGGTTCATACGGAGAGATAAAATTTAAAAATTATCTAAACACTTTCCTATATCCTCATACAAAAGATTCATAATAATACTCTTACGTGAATTTGAACTTTAATACCATACTATAAAGTTTAAGTGTTAGTGGAGGAGTTTAGTTTTCATAGTTCTAGTTCATTAATAAAAAAATCACAAAAATGTAATGTCAAAAAGATATTCAATTACTCTAAAAATGAAAATACAACTAGAAATAAATAGCAGGCAATATAATCAAGAACAAGGAACAATCAACACATCTAAATAAAACGTTACTACTAAATGTTGAAAAATTCAATTACATTTCAAATAAAAATTTAAACTAGAAATAAAAAGTCACTGATATAATCAAGAACAAGAAACAAGAACGCCTAAATAATAATGAAAATAGTACACTTAAAATATCAACTCGGGTAATAATATAAAAAAAAAACTTTACACCTAAAGTATATGTTAAAAAGAAATTCAATTACCCTGCGCCAACGAAATTTAAACTGAAAACTCACATTAGCACCGGCTGGTTTAAAGCCGGCGATGTAATCAAGAACAAGAAACAAACACGCCTAAATAACAATAAAAATCCAATAAAAAGTTTGGGCACGCAACCAAAATTGTACAGGGAAAATTGACCAAATTATTATTTACGGTTCAAAATTAAAACATGGTAATGTAAAATATTGCCTTTTCTGTGTTCAGATTACTTTCGACAAAACAAAACACGATTGCCTTTGTGATTTATTGATTGTAGTTAACACTAGCTATGCCCGCGACTTCGTTAACGATTTTAGAGATGGCCTGTTGGTTTAAGTTTTTTTTTTCAAGTGAATAGTGACAACTTCCCACTTACTGTATTTACTGTGTTGCTACTTTTGGCCAGCGTCAAGCAGAAAAATAGCACTTCTCGAGCATTTCAGGCGTTTCGACTGTGGGATTTTGTGTGTTCATCACGCAATTTCTAAGTAAATTCCAAATGGGTTTTATGATTAAGTATTATTTTGTAAAAATCATATTTTGTAGGTGCTGTCATAATATACATGGCTTGCTTCAGTACTTTTTGAAACATAAACGAAAATCAGAAACATAGTAATCTGGATTACACAATGTGATGTTTGACTACGTTTAAATTATAATTTTTTATCTCTGTCCGTTGAGGAGATTTTAGTCTTTGAATAAAAATGTTGTGCTAATAGGCCATTTGTTTCTCTGACTGACAGTTTGAAAGAGGTGAGCATAGGTTAAATAGATTTCATCAACAAGATCACTCGCACTGGTAGTAGAGTGTTCTGAGGTAACGTGCTCAGATAGGAATCACGACCTTACCTATTCTTGCGGCTATAATCACAGTATCTTGATCAAGCCTGAAGGATCAGGTAGCTGTTAATTTGCAAATTATGTCTAAGTATACAAACAGTATGGTGTCTATAAGTCATACCATTACTCATATCTTCCACTTAATTACCTTTTTCTTCATTACCCTTTAAATGATCAAATATCACGTACGCACATTTAAGTATGTTTAAAAAGATTTTGGCAAAAATAACCTGAAGAAAATGAATTCTAGAAAGTGTGTGAATAATAAAAGCCAGTACATGAGCCAATGTTATAATCTTTTCTAGATATTACTCGTATTCTACGTGCGTCCTCAAATAGCGTACTTTGCTTAAAAATGTATGAAACAAGATGATTGCAATATTATACATTGCCACCATTAGGACAGATGTTAGGCTTGTGTCACGTACTCCAACGACTACTGTAACATTTTGCTCACTGAAATCTTAAGTTATTTCATTTTTGCCTTGGCTTCCTAAGGTTTTAATAATTTATTTGTCTGCTTTATTATTTTTGTCATTAGAAAAGATGATGCCATCGTTTAAGTATTTATCTTCTTAGCCTTCTCTTCTTAGCTTTTTCTATATCGCATGGCATCGGGATGGCTATCTTATTTACCAGTTTTTACACAAAGAGAATACTATACACTGTACATAACTCTTAAGTTAGAAAAACGCATTGGTACATGGCGGGGTTTGAACTTGGACTACCTGAATGGAAATTCGAAGCGCGTACTGCGAGGCCTCCGAAACACTCTAGTTATCTCTTCAAACACTATGAATAAATTATCTACACGTGTTAGAGATATTTTTGAAAGAAATAATTAAACTTTAAGTCTTGTTTACAATTTTCTCGATAAATTTTCCTCAAACATAATTGGCTAAATCTGAAGATCTTCAAAAGAAAGATTGTTTACGTGTTCTGTTAGCCATGATAAACGACTTTTTAGCAAATTTGTTTGAAACTAAATTTATATATTTTTTTCACTCATGAAAATTAGAAATATTAAAAAAAAACAAAAAAAGTCGTCACAACTATATCCCCGAAAGGGTGTTGAGAGGCATCCACTCATGCACCCACGATTAACCGACAATATTAGTTCACACAATGTGTCATATTAAGTCACTTGTCACTTTAAGGTGGCAAGTCCATCGTCATATTGGGCACGAATCCAATCACAGGCAAAATTGCGTTTTTCAAATAAATTGAAGAAACTCAAAAGAATAAGATTTCCCTAAACGGAAATCAAAACCGGAATCTCGTGCGTAGTATTATTTTTAAGGAGTCCTTTTTCCATTATAATCCTAGTTTTTACTGTATTCTTGATGAATATAGACTATAATTTAGTTAAACACCCGAGTGAAATCGGGGCGGGCTGCTGGAATACATGAATTAAACATTCTCAAGCAATTCTGTGGATGCAGTCGAAATCATTTAGTACCATGGTCAACCATTGCGAATGTCGCAACGAACTGCGTATTAATTATATCCCATAACAAGCCTGATTGCTTTCCTGTTCGTGACAGCCCACTTTATTATTTGGCCAATTTCAAACGATAATAAAATTTTTATTTGTTACACTTTTTATGTAGGGACTTTTATACCGATTGTAGTTCAATCGAACCTATTATCTGGTAAATGTAATGTATGTATATGTGTGTGTGCGTGTGTCTATACTCTATATGAATAAATAAAATTGGAGTGTCTGTGTGTAATCTTTAAATAACCGCTTTTTACTAAATGCATATGTACCTACTACATAAACAAAAAATTAACATTATTGTCTGTCTGTTTGTACCCGCTAATCTCTGAAACGGCAGGACCAATTTTGTCAAATCCCATCAAAATGGACAGGACTTTCAGCGAGTACAAACGGACGGAAAAGATAGACAGACGGACAAAAATAATAAACATATAACTATTTTAGTATGGTAGTCATTTATAAAAAAATGTCAAGTGAACAACGTTGAATTGAATAATTCGTAATCAAGTACATGAATTTCTATATAATGCTTTAATATAAATAAAAGGTTTATGTAAAATACATTAAGCTCTATGTGAAAGAAAAATAAAACGAATAACATTCCAACATAAAACTGTTAAGAAAAAAATCTTATGACGCTGCTTTCGATCATGCTCCTATCCCGCTCAGTGCGATTACGCGATAAAGAACTTCATTCCAACACATACATTTTGTAACTATTTAAACATACGTAGACTACCTTAATACTTTCTAAACGTTTTATACGAAGGTAGAACACGAGTTCTTGTCTAGTCTTATCTAGCTTCCGTCGTTACGAAATAAACGTCGGCCGATTATTTATGCGAGGAAGAGGGTACATTGCAGATCGCTCTTTCGATTGCGACGCCCCAATTGAAACAGATATTTTACACAAAACTCGACAGAATTATCATTTGGGAACGATTTGTTTCATTCATACTTCATTTCTCGCACATTTATAAAGATTTCGCGATAAGCAAATGGATTTTTAAGATTTTGGAATCGACTCAGACAATATGTTGGTAAAAAAGTGTGAAAATGAATATAGATCGGTATCATATTTTTAGGGTTCCGTATGCAAAGGGTGAAAGAAGGCCCCCTTTTATTAAGACTCAACTGTCCAAAAACAATATTATCATAACGTAAATGCGCGCGTGGCAGCAGCGCCACCTACCGGGTCCAATTGTATTTTGAAATTATACAAGAAACCACCGAAAAACTAATATAAAATTTCAAACCAATCGGTTTCGCCATTTAGAGGTTATGTGAAATAGGTAAGTACGGAAAAATAATTCTTACTACCCGTTCTCCCATTACCCGTTTTCCCGTAGGAATGAAGCATTTTTGCGCGGTAAAATGTAGCCTATGTTCATCAGGGATAGTGTCGGCTTCTAACGGCAAAAGAATTTTTCAAATCGGTCCAGTAATTTCGGAAACTATTCAATACAAACAAACAATCGATCTTTCCTCTTTATAATATTAGTATACTCGTAGATAAGATGTATAAATATATAATTTACACGATGGAATTTCAATTTTAAAACGATTTATTCTATTATATTTATTATTCATACATTTATATAAAAAAACTAGCTGACTCGGCGAACTTTACCGACTAACTGTCAATCTATGTCCTGTTACCATTTAGCTAAACGTAATTTAGCTTTGATAAACGTAATTCAATGATACAAAAACGAAATTAAAAAAAAAGTGATATAAATTTTATTTTTTAAGATTTTTGAAATCGATAAACTATTGTTAAAAGAAGTACGTTTTATATAAATATTGATGAACCGCGCCATATACGAGTTTTTAAAACTTAAATGCATTTCTTATACATACTTAAGAAAGACATCGTGAGGCATTATGGATTGATGTTCGAATTCTACCTAATCTAGAATTGAACACAGATAATATGGAACCCTTCTGGATTAAAGAGGCTAGAGGCAGTCATTCTGTTTAAGCACTAGCGCCCTTGTCGAATCTCCTAGATTAGGTAGCTGACTCTGATATACAGGTAGAAATGGGATAAGACTAAAGACAGCCAAGAAGTTTATGGGGCTACTTTAAGTCCAAATATTTCAAAGAGTTCCCGCGGGAGACCTAAAAAACCTCTAATAAGGGGTATAAACCTCGGGAAATAGTCAGTAATGTGTAAAATTACTACGTATTAACTTCGTCAAAGTTTAAAATCAATATACAAAGCGTGAAAAGCGTAGAACCACGCCAATGGGTGATAAATAATTTATAAGAATGTTATGATTAGTGGCAATTACCAAATAATAGAGTGAAGTTTGAAAATATCGGGTTTCTGTATCGAATAATAAAAAGGAGGTAATTACAAAAAAGTTTTGAATCGACCTGAAATCGGCCGATACTTTCAAATTACTCTACTCTGACTACACTGGTTTTTTTTCCTTTTTTATAGGTTCAACACTGTCTTGTGGCCAGGTTGGTAGGCTTGATGTGCAAGTCTACCGTCTTCCCTACCCTTTGAACCGGAACACGACATAATCATTATGGCAGCAGGAATAGGTAGGGTGATGGATCTCTACTGCAAGTTGCTCCACAGCACTCTACCATCAGTGGTATTGTTGGGAATGGCCTTATTAAAAATGCTTGCTTCTTATGAGCTGCCTTTTAGGAATGCAGGTGGCCAATTTTACATAGAAGACCCGGGCCAGCACGGAGATCCTGGTGGCTGGATATAACATATACCATTGTAATGGTGGTAGACGGCTGTGAAGCATCTTACTTATTCTTATAGTCCTTTACAGTATTTGGTATTGTCGTGTTTCAAGAAATAAAATAAGGTAGCTTAGAACGTAAGATGCTTAACCAACTCTTTGTTGGGAAATCATTTTTTGTATATATATCTATCTGTATTTCTCTCTATAAGAATAGTCGTTAGTCTTATTTCTTTCCGACCCATTTAAAAATTGAAAATAGCCTTAAAACTATTACAACATAATTTGCTTAAGCGTTGATAGCATCCAACATCTTAAAAGCTCTTGTAGACGCTTTCCCACAAGCTACAATCAGAGCTTATGAATAAATTTGAATTTTCAATTAAGAATACTTTGAAGAAAATTTTATTAGACATAAAGAGAAACCTTTGGTCTCTTTAGACGAAATACAGTATTAAAGCACAAAAAGGGGTGGCGAGTATTAATGCTAAAAGTATTTAATTTTGATTTGGAAAGTAAACTTCTTTGTATCACTAAAAGACAGCGAATAGATTGAAGGTAGAGAATACGATATATATATACCAAATATAGTAATAGTGCTCTGCACACCGGACTCTGAAGTAATTAATTTAAAAGTACACTTGACGTTTGTTTGGAAATTTTGATTTAAGTATTTCGGAAGTAGCGTGTCTTAAGTAAGTATCTTCACGCCTATTATCCCCAAAGTGGTAGACAGAGGAGTACTAGTATATTCACAATTCGTAAGTCCAGTAGATACACTAGAACACCCACGATTGGCCATGGTACCAGCCGTGGTATTAGCCGAGGTACTTAAGTAAGGAAATTTATTAATATCACCTCGGTGGTCGAGTGAAGTCGGTATCCAAGTTTGATGCACGGGGTCCCGGATTCAATTCCCGGGCAGAACAATTTGTTCTTATACGTTTTTTTTGGTTTATTTGAAAATATAACGTCGCCTCAGGTTTGATTTGTGTCTGATATAGCGATGGACATGCCTGTCACATCGCGGTACTTAAGGTTTATATGGTGGGCTATAATGGTGGGTGCATTTGTTCCTTTGCTAATATTTCAGGGATATAGGCATAACTATATTTATTTAATTTAATATACTTGTCTTACCATCTCTCTCCAGACCATGAACTGTCATTGTATATATTTTAATAGCATAGATGTTACGGCGACATAAGAAAGTATGGACTATTTGTGACAAAACCTGCAACGCTGTTTGGTTAATAGATATTTAACCGATGTTTTATAAAGAATCGCAAAACGAAATCAAAAAAGAATTTTCAATCGTTTACGTGTTTGTTTGGCTATTATAAACAATAAATATCATTAAAATTTCAGGTACAATTTATGTAAAGATTTTTTTTATTTCTGAGAATTCTAATCCCAATGTTTAATTACTTTTTAAAACTTCATGTTACTTTATAGTATTTTAAGAATAATTAGATTATCAATTTTAAATAATTAAAATCTTTGCCATAAATGTCCTCTCTACATTTTTTCTGTTCTTGAAAATACACCCTAAAATGGCTGAAAGGCGTTCACAAGATATCTTAAATGAGTTTCGTTATCTGCGTCGAAAGAAAATGGAATTAATAGTTAACAGAGATCCTTAAAGGCGTTAAAAATCCACTTTTAGATTTCGAACAGTATTTTTTGGTGTGGATTCCGACAATGTACTTAAGATATCACTTTGCTGTTTTTGACAGTGTTGTAGAATTTGATATAATTTGAAATCTGGTATGCTAAAATTTACAAATATACCAAACGACTTCTATTTATTTCTCCACAACGCTTTACTTTCAGCTCCCTTGGTTTTTTAAATTCCATCATTTTAGTATATTTATATATTTTAGTATAATATATTTATTGGTTTATATACGGTCATTTCACTGGGTAATATTTTTATAACTCGTTCGGATTGATTCCATCTTTCTAAAAACTAATGACTATTTATAAGATAAGAAAGCAAACAAGCACTCGCGTCTCCTGATGGTACCTAAGATACAACCGCGGCCTATAGATACCATAGATGTTTTAGATACGTCGCTGTTATCGTCGCAAAAAAAGCAACGTTTCTAGTAAAAAGTTTACAGCAAAGTCTCATGGTTGTCTTAAAGTTGTTTATGAGAAAAACTCGATTGTCAGCCTATATTAAAATCAATATGTAAACCTGGTTTGAATCGTAAAAACAAATGGGATCTTAACAACAAAAAAAAACATAAATCACAATAAACGAGAAATAAAATCTAAGCATTTTTTTTTGCAAAAAGTTTACTGCAATGTTTAAAGATTGTCTTAAAGTTGTTAATAGGAAAAACTAGATTGTCAGCCTATATTAAAATCAATTAATACTAGTCTGAATCGCAAAAATAAATGGAATCTAAACAACAAAAAATCATAAAAGAGAATAAACGAGAAATAAAATCTAAACACATTTTTTGCAAAAAGTTTACAGCAATGTCTCAAGATTGTTCTAAAGTTGTTTATGGGGAAAAACTCAATAATGATTCGCCTAAGGGTAGATTATTCCCGATCCAATGTTAGAACCTTCGTAAGCACTGAGGCTTTATGTAAAGGACCTGAGTCCATAAAGAGACCGTAAAAGGTCGCTGAACAAAGAATGCAAAGTGAGCGATGCCGTAAACTCTCTTGGCCTTCCTGTGGTATCTTTTACGTTAGATTTATATTCATGGCACCATCTCTGGCGCGTAAAATTTCGGGCAATGGTGATTCAGAAGCAGGCATATGTAATTTTGTTTGAATATGTAAAGAGGGAAGAACAAAGCGTATTTGATCTGTCTCCAACGGATAAAGTCGCCTGAGGACTATTTTTCATATGTCATAAATGGATTTCAAGGGATATTTGGTAAATAGATTATTGGTGATCTATTTGGATTTACTTTTGGATTGTTAAACTAGCTGTATTTTGCTGTTTTACATGGCAAAAATACTTGATAGATCAAGACATTTCCGAGTTATCTTAAGACTATTGTTAAAAAGCGGCTTCGCATGTGTCCTAATTATATTAATTAGGTACGAGAAAGTTCGTAAGTGTAGATGGATGTATTTATGGATGTATGTATGGATGTTTGATACTCTTTCACGAGAAAAAATACTGGATGGATTTGCATGAAACTTTACAGCAAGATAGCTTATCTGTAGAATAACAAAAGGCTACTTTTTAACGATGACTACATTAAAGAGAAGGTATGTTTTAGTGCAGAAAGCTAGTATTTTTTTAAGCTATCCCTGTGTTAAAATAGCAAAATATCAACAAGCATTTTAAAACTATCGGTAAAACCTAGTTTCGCAGATGTTATATCTTATTTACTTGTGTGTGTTTTTTTTTAGTATAAGACCGCGAACAGGCGCATGGGTCTCCTGATGGTAAGAGACAACAGTGGCCTATAGACAGTATAGATGTTGTAGGTGCGCCGCTGCCCTGTGATCGGGCTGTTAGACCTATGTGCAAGTCTACCGGCTACCCTACCCTCCAGACCGGAACACAACATTGTTATTATGGCGGTAGGAATAGGTAAGGCGGTGGATCCCTACTCGGGCGAGTTGCTGCACAACAGTATATCATCATTAGTCTTGCTTATCATCAGAAATTTCATCTTCCTTGTACAACAAATACGTAATACTTAAAAAGTAACACAAACAATATTCAAGACGTTAGTTTTCTTCTTTTCAGTACAAAACAAGCAGACGTTCTCAAACGAAAACTTTAAAAATCCCCCGACGCAACCCTGTTAAGAGAATAAAATTGGTAGTTAAAAAAGCTCAGAGTTCACGTCACATACAACCAGACACAAAGCGATTTGAAGAGTCATTTCTAGGGGTGAATATTTATGAAATTTTCTGTAACAAAAAGTTTGGAAAAATCCTCACATGTAGTGCGAAGTAAAATATGAGATCTGCCCCTCCTGCATTAGGCGAATCGCTTAAAAGCATTGTCTTGTATCTCTCCGAAATGAGACGTTCTCAACACCTCGGAACACTTCTTGTTTAGAACCAGCCGCTTAGAATCTCTTGTGAAGACAAGAAATACTCTCTTTGCTAATATATTATTTTGTTTAGTTGCAAATAATAATATAATACCTTATTATCAAAGGAATTTGATTATTGAATTGTTTAAAAAGAAAAAAAGCATTTCGTCTTTTTTTTTGAAAAAATATAATTTATTCAAAAATTTGAGTATTAATTTCTAAATGAAAAAACTTGCTGTTATAATAAATAATTATGCATTTTTAGTTTTTTTTACTTCGTATTTTTTATTCAAAAACATAAAATATACAAAACTGTCACCCCGAAAGGTTAGGCAGAGGTACATATGCACTAACGATTAGCCGACGATATTAGGTCCTATGACGTAATCGGTAGCAATTCCGTCGCCATATCGGGCACAAATCCGGGATTTTCACACGATATTTTTCTTCAATTTAAGAACACTCGAGGACTTAAGAAAAACACAATTATAGG
>DVZL01003586.1:0-13826 GCA_018236625.1 Lasaia peninsularis
TGGTGTCTATAGGCGACGTGTATTTCTTACCATCAGGAAACCCGTCTGCTTGTTTGCCTTCCAATATCATAAAAAAACTAAGTTCTAACAGATATCATAATAATCTCACAATTACCAAACACTAAGTTCTTGTTGTCAAAAAAATATATAAAAATAAATATTATCACGCCCATCTCCCAGAAAGGACAGGCAGAGGTATAAGGTAAATGGTTATTTAAGATAATTAGGTCCCATGATGTGACATCTAACTAAGTAGATATCTTCAACTGATTGAGCTGAAATTTTGTATACACGTTTACTTTAGATGACAATGCACGATAAGGTACGTGACGTCATTCTAAATCCAATAATGTCGGACCCACCAAGATAGCGGAATAATAGTTATTTTTAAAGTACCTACTTCTACAATATGGATATCAAATGAAAGGTATTGTTAAGAGCAACTCGAAAAATAAAAGATTTTTCTAAAAATTTTTTTTTCCTTTAATTTATTTCAATTCCTACGTAATAAAAAAATATAAAGATGTACATTCATTAGGGTTCCGTAACGAAAGATAAAAACAGAATCACTCTCTGTCTTCACTCTCTGTCTGTATTACTAGGCTGTATCTTATAAATCACATCAGCTACACACATGAAATTTTCACAGATGTTATTTTTATAACGCCACTATAATAACAAATACTAAAATAGTATAGGATAAATGTATAAAGCATGCTCCCGTACAACAAACATGATTTTTTTACTGTTTTTTATATATAATGTTTTGAAACTCTGCGTGCGCAAGTTAGACTCGCATTTGGGTATTTTTTCATAAAACCACGTACGAATCGGTTAACAAAAATCCGCAGACTCAAATAAAAATATTTTTAAACATTGATTGTTTAGTGAATAATGATGAAAGGCTTGAACACAGTCATGTTTGCTCTAGCCAAACACGCGTAAACACAATTCGAACCAAAACAATCGAAAAGGGAATAATAGTTTATGAGTAACAATTTGACTGGAAATCAAACGCCCATTAGCGTAATGAAAGGCGTTTTTGAAAAGCACTAGTATAATAAAGTTGTGAGTGAATCTAAAGGACCGGGGTTCGGTGCTCGGCAGAGGCGTGGCGACACGCCCTCTCGACTCTCCAGGAGACCTCGTTAAAGGAATGATTTTGTGACAAGCCAGTGCTTCAATATTTGAATAGTCGTTCACTTCAAATAACACTTCAGCTGGAAATAAATTGAGAGGAGAGTTCTTCGTTTATTCGAGATCCAACACAAATATAGAGAAGTTCACTTATTTCATATTGTAGCTTAGACGCAGCATAACTGCTGAAAATAGATTCTACTTTTGACATTAAGGTTTCCACTATTGTGGTCTAGCGTAGTCGATATTCTGGTTAGGTCAACTCGTTGTATAAGTTTTTTTAGTTTATCTAAATACCTGTTGCTTTTGATTATGTTTGTGTTCGATATGGTAAAAAAACTTGCCACCTGAGATCAAATGTAGTCGGATAATTGTAGCTAAATATACATCTCTATCTAACCTGCCGGAGATGTGGGCGTAACGTTTATTTATTCTTATTCCCAGGCAATGATTAATGTTTTTCTTGTATTCTTCAGTGACTCTATTACATATTGATTTAAGAAATTATCAGTTACAAGTAAAATTTATGTTAAAATAAGGAAAAAGTCCTACCAAAAAATGAAGTAATATGTAACAATGTGAATGCGTCTCCGCCGAAGGTAAATTGTCCTCAAGGGCGACAGACATCGTGATTAAGCACCAAGTTCCCAATTGTTCATTTGTTACATTCGAGGAGGCCCTTCCGTCCCCGTCGACGTCTCCGCCCACTTACTAATAAGGATTTACTAAAGATTTTGTGTTATCTCGTTAAATATAATTGATCTACTTATTTGTGTACATTATATATTTTTAAAATTCCTGAATTGAAATAAAAATGGTTTATTTTTTCATATTAATTTTCAAAATCAAAATTAGACGATAAGCTTTCTGCTGGTTTTGAAGGTTGTTTCGGAAAAAAATGTGACAAATCTTATAATTGTCTGTCTAATTTTTCGGAACAAAAGTCATGTATATTGTTCAGGTATATCAGTTTGGATGAAGACATTTTTGCCGATATTTTTGCTAGCTTAATCACTTTTATGCCATCTCAAAAGTTTTGATATATTTTGAGTCAGTCTTTTAACCAATATCGAAAAGGAGGCGGTTCCTAATCTGATTGTATGATTTTGATTCGTCCCAGCCAGTAAGTCTCATATAAATTTCATGGCATTTGGTTTAGGATTTTATAAAATAAAACAACAAAAAGTTTAAAATAAAATTCAATTTTGGAGTTTTTCTGCGTTAAAATTATATTGTTGCTATGAGTATTTTACGAATTTTGTTTATTTCCAATGCATTGTACGGTTATATTGTAATTGCTTACACAAACAGCGGTAACAGAGAAATAAATAATGTGTAATTTCTCGTGTATCAGCACAGACATCGGTCCCTATTACCGCTGTGGCCGCAGATAATCCGGCGTGCGGTAAATCACAGCGTCGCGTGACCCGCGCTATCGCGGATCGCCGCGCGACGCTTGACATGCGTTCTGAGCGGTTTGCGCTAGGGCTTACACTGCGCTTGCGCACACCATAATCCATTCATATAATAAAGCTGTAACTGATCGCTGACTACACATGAAATATTTATTTAAAAAAAATCATAATAGATAGCCTTTATATACACAAGAGAACCCAAAAAAATGTTTTTTTTTTACTTTATTTGTACGTTTGTGCACGCTAATCTGGGAAATGGTTTAACTGATTTGAACGCAGTTTTCAAAAACATGTTGTGATGTCTTTTACTTAAGATATAGTGGTTATTTCATTTAAATTGGATAATAAATAAAGAAGTTATGTCAATTTATGTCAATCACGTAATATGTACCTAACTGATATTAAATGGGGTTCAACTTAGGCTGAAAACGCGTCAGTTGAACGCGACGCGATCCTCTGTGGGGTATACCTTATATTACATAAAAATGAATTTGTCTGTATGTCATCGATGAACTCAAAAACTATTAGACCAATTACTTTATGTTAAATAGTATATATGTTCCACGAAGGTTTGTATGATATGCTCATCGATGTCCCTCGTCATCAGGTGGCGCTGCACAGTTTAGTTGTTGGCGTAGCAGCGGTAGTATTATTAGTAGAAGATCCGAACTTAAGCCGATTTTGCACCGACTTGATAATAGAATAAAACTTACTTTATACATACACACATACATACATAGCTTCACGCCAGGACCCATGCGGGGTGGGCAGAGAGTATCGAGTGCCAAACGTAACGATCCCTACACACACACAATAAAAGTGTAAGTGTTTGTTTGTTGTAGTTGCCCTGGGAATTCTAACCAACCGAGTCAAAATTGATACCGACGACGCTCGACCACAGAGAAGATATAATAGATCCTATTCTAATTTTATTGGATAGTTTTACTCGGCACTCAGTTCTCTCTATCTAAGAGTATCTCTTGTATCTCGCAATTAAGCAAGATTCGTAAAGCTCTTGAATAGAATAGAATAGAAAAAATTTTATTCACTTACAAGCGGTTCTTGTGATACGTCTGTATAATTCTAAAATTTACCACCGAATCGGAATGCAACCGCTCACTGAAAAGATCAGACAAAAAAACTTAGCAGGCTTCACCTTTTTCTTATTTTCTAAATACAATCATTTTACATTCTACAACAATAAGAGATTGAAAGAGGTAATCCATCCCAAGCATTTTTTCATTTAAATATTTTGCAAATTTATAATAACCTTTTTTTTTATATAATTTAGATTTAATACATTTATTATACGTATACATTGATCCATGAAGGAATCAACTATTCTGTGGAGACGAGTTATATGCACAGCAAGACTATTTTTGTTGATTTCTTCCCTGATACCCTTGAGCCTAAGTTACTTGATGGACCAGCCCTGCGTCAGCTGGGGTCGTGCGAGCGTTACTGGGTTTTGCATATTTCGTGGTATCGGCGATCGGCTCTGCCTCATTCGCATTGTTTCAGCGCTACTGTATATTATGAGACACTGTTCACATCATTTAATGCGTGTTTTTATTAAAATAACTTAAACCCGATATGCTTGTAAGGCACAGGTAGGTTGAAACGCTAACGCTAGACTAGAAAATATACATACATATCTTAACACCAGGTCCTTTGCAGGTTAGACAGAGGGTTTTGGAGACTGGACACGCCAGTTTTGGAAACTCTCCAAAAGACTCCGCTCTTAATACCACACTCAGATAATACGCGAGAAAAAGATTCTTTAAAAT
This sequence comes from Lasaia peninsularis, assembly GCA_018236625.1. NCBI lineage: Eukaryota > Metazoa > Arthropoda > Insecta > Lepidoptera > Riodinidae > Lasaia > Lasaia peninsularis. Next base: position 4,340 of record DVZL01003586.1, read on the forward strand.
ATGTTATTCCAAAGAATATATAACCCGGATTCAATTCCCAGGTTGGGCAACTTTTCTTGAAGGTTTTACAGATTGAGTAAGGATTACATTGCTCGGAATCGGAATGTGTCCCAGAGCGGCGATAGGTTTGCCTATCACATCATGGGCCCTAATACCTTGCCTAATCGTGATTGTTCTGGTACGAGTATATCTACTGGACTCACGAGTCGTGTATATAACAGCGCCTCTTCCTGTGGCTTCAGGGATAATAGGCGTAAAGGTAATTTTATTGTTTTTCTTATTACATTTATACTTCAACTTAAAAAGTTTTAAAGACTTTTGAAGGAGTAATATTGGATGAATTTATAATAAAATAACCTTATAAAATAACAAAGACATAAGTATAATTTTATATATGACTAGCTGGCGATCTTCATACCACGCGCACTCTGAGGTACGAAAAAGAGTTGTTGACCGATTGTCGAACCTACCCTTAGTGCACATAACATTTCATGAGAAAGGAACAGAACCTGATGGGGTACGTAACAATACGTCCATCTGTATTCTGTCTGTATAAATACGTACTGTCCGTCTCCTGGTTCTAAACTACTTCCCCACTAGTTTTTAGCCAAATTGTACACTTAGGGGTAGGAAAAAAACGTTAACCGATTGTAAGACCTGCCCGATATGTACCGCCCCACCAATTTTCAGCCGTTCATGAGTTATAAATAGTGTATGTATATTAAGATTTTATACATATAATTTTCTACAACTTAAATAAGATTCTCAAAGTTATCCAAGGAAACATTTTAAAGTTATATCCTTATTTAAAAATATAATGTAATACCTTGAATTCCAAAAATAATATTGTATTATAATATTATTATTACTAATAATAATTGTTATGTTCAAAGCGAGTATGAATTTACAACAAAAATAGTAAACAGAGACATAAATCGTAGTCGATATCTACAGGTTGTCTCGTAAACACGGCGGTCGTGAGTGGGTCGGTAGCTTTAATATTAGGGTCACCGCACATATCTGATACAATTTTAAATTTAAATATTCAACAATTAGTCAATATAATATATATACGGCAAACTTTGTATTACCCATACTTATGAGATAAGAAAACCAAAATTATATTTAAAAACAAAAAGATGGACAGACTTCACTTTTAAATTTAATTTGATTTCTGAAAGAATTTCCGATAGAAAGAATATTAAATGTTTGTATGAATAGAATAGGGAAAACCAAATTGTTATTATACTATATTTCCAGCATTTTTTTTATATTTACTCACCTTTTAAACCTTGAAAACTAAAATTAGACAAATCGGCCTAGCTGTTGTCGAGTTTTAGTGAGACTAAAGAACAGTAATTGATTATATGTAGGTATCTACACTCACATGGTTTAAATGGTAAACTTAGCTATTACAATATACCTTTCAGTTGACTTTTAGCAAATAGAAAGTAATATGAATAATGTGTGTGAACCATGAAGGACTTTGTCAACATCACACAACTGGCAGAGGTGTTGGCATTTTAGCGATAGTTAGCAATACAAGGTATTGGGAACAGGTCTTTGTTAGAAGTGTAATCTCTAGTTAGACCTTTAGTTCAACTACGTTTTGGGGACGGGTCTTTGTTAGGAGCTTAATCTTCAGTAAGACCTTTAGATATACCACGTATTGGGGACGGGTCTTTGTTAGGAGCTTAATCTTCAGTAACACCTTTATGTATTATACTACGTATTGGGGACAGGTCTCTGTTAGAAGCTTAATCTTCAGTTAGACCTTTAGATATATTACGTATTGGGGACATGTATTTGTTAGATGTTAGTCTTTTGTTAGATCTTTAACTTAAATTAAGTACTTAAAGAGGCTCCCATATACCTAAAAACACCTCGTAGGTCGAGTACATATAATATGTATACTGCTCTTATATTTGATGGATATGGTACGATAGATACGCTTTATGCGTGAGTTCGATTCGCCCTTGGCCAGGATTTTAGATAAAAAACGTTGTTTAAATAATTAAATTTTTGTTTATAATTTAAAGTAATTAACTCTTCAGATTAATACACATACAAACAAACCAATCACAAACTAATGGACATAAGCACAATTAATGTGAATAAAGAATATATATTACGTATACGCATAATAATTCCTCAATACACAATGCAATATCTAGAAACAGATCGTGTTCGAGACTATCCATTTTGCATTCGACCATTATTTAGTGTTTTGACATGGATAAGTTATGAAAATAAGTCTTACCTCCAGGCCAGCTGAGATAAGTCGCTCCAGTGAAGTGATTGCATCCTTATTGGAGCAGTTATGGATGGATATTGCAACGCTTCCGGACTTATAGAGATCACTTCTGAAAGATTTATGGAAATTATATTTTGAAATTCTAATTCAAAGTTAGTGCTTGTTTTAGTTTCATTTTAGTTTGTAAATAGGTAGCTGGCATTTGAGTGATATTCTCCTTTATGTTGAGTTAGTTGGCAATCTGATTGTGTCATGTTAAGGGTTCCGTACTTACAGAGTAAAACAAATCCTATATCATGAACCGTGATCGCTAGAAGGTTGAAATTTTCATAGATGATGTTATAATGTTACCGATTTAAAACTAACTAAAAGTAACTAACTAAAAGCAATTAAATATAAGTTTAGGGGTTAGCGTACATGCTTAACGCCACTGACCAAACCGCGAGACTCGAACTTGATTCCCAACGGGAACTGCATTTATGTATTAGTATCGATGACAAACATCCATAACACAAGCATGTAATTTGCTTACTTTTGGTTTCTTATGTGATAAGAAAGCAAACAAGGATATAAATTACTTACGATTGTTCATTCACCCTTTTTAAATAGCTTACACAAATATTTTTGAACGAATGCATAAATGTCAATCATCACTTACAGTATTTGACAGGATGGACAACAAATGTTTGACATGTACTAAACATTTATTGAAAATGACACCTCTTTCATAATTAATAAATATATTTCAATATATTTATCGAATTCTCATCGTTTTAAAGATATATTCTGCTATTCGGGGACAAATCCAACGAATCAAAAACCATGAAAATTGGTCCAGCTGATCTCGGGTTATATACTGTGTTGTGACAAACCCGTCTTTGTTTTATTGTATATAAAAGATACAGATTTCTGTTCATGTTTTTATTGACATTAATCTAGCAACTTAAACAATCACAAAAGAATCGGAGAAAAGATGATGGTCTATTGTACGCAGGAGAGTCGGATCACCACGGAGAAATATGTAACAGTATTTTTATGGAATGAGACGGCTTTCTTGATGATAAAAAACAAACGTGGACATTGTTATCTCGTGGTCTAAAGACCGACCTGATGTGCAAGTCTACCGGCTACCCTGCTATTAGGACCAAAACACAATGTGATTATGACGGCAGGAATAGGTAAGGCGGTAGATCCCTACCCGGGCGAGTTGCTGCACAGCACTCTACTACCAGTAGTCATGTTGGTAGTGACTCAGTTAACATATTATGTTTTCCTCTTACGAGATGCCTGGTGAGATAGGTGGTCTATTCTACACGGGGAACCCGGACCAACGGATCAGAAAAGTTATAGGTGCGTCACAGACCGGGAATTGGGGTTTCACTTCCAAGTTTACAGACTACCTATCACCTGGACCGAAATCATTTTCATTGTAGGGACAGGATTAGGTAAGGCAGTGAATTCCTACTACCCGGGTAAGTTGCTGCACGGCATTTAAGCCACTGGTCTGAGTAGTATAGCCTATGCTCGCCTCTTACGATCTACTTGGCAGGGAGGCAAACAGTCTATACTCTATACGAAACAGGGTCGGATTAACACGGAGAAAATTTATTTTACGACACGTAAATAAAACCACGTGAAAATAAAGATAATTAAATGCATCTCCTAAAGGGTATACCAGTTAATGGCTTGAAATTATCAAAAACCAATTAAATAACTTCACAGCGTATACTAAGCTTACCTTACAAAATTAATGTTAAAAGCATTTTTAGAAAGATACTTGTTGCATTTATTGGTCCTTTTCATGCACTACACGAGCAAAAGAGACAAGAGATTAATGCCCAGTTGTTTTTCACGAAGCCTCTGGCTATCTCCGCTAATATATTCTTTAGCACGTCAGACAGGCACTTAAGGGGGTGCGCCGGACGTCATGTAAAACGTCTATACGTATGTTCTGAGATAGCTTGGGTAATTTTGATATGGGGATATACTGAGCAACATTCGTCTTGATACTTTTTAAATAATATCTGACGTTACGCAATATAAAATTAGCACGATGTATTGATTGTATATTTTAAAGTTAAACAAAAAATTAATTATTCCAACATATTCTATCAAATTGCGGTAAGCAAATATTTTATTACTAAAAAATCCACAGGTTGTCCACAATCGGACAAAAATTCAATCTGAGACAACGTTGTGTTTTCAAAATTAATTGAAAAAAACAGACTATGTGCTTTTTAACAATATTTTACTAGTACTTGATTATTATTTTTGCCAACTGGTTTCGCTTTTTAAAACATCATTATATTAGTATAAACTAATGTGGGTAGATACAGACGCATAAGATAATATGTAAAACAAATAGATTTATCAGCTACTGGTTCTTTCCCCACCAAAAATGGGAGATTTAAAATTTATTACTTTTATCGTTTTTTCGTTTATGCATTAATAATATTAAATTTTGTCCAATTCTTAAATTGTCCAAAGTCACAATTATATAATCTAATTAATTAAAATAAAAATAAATATCCATAATGTAACCTTAAAATAAGAGAATTAAGTCATATTTTGTAATTAAATAAAATTAAATCATCTTAAAATATTTAAGACGGGAGATGCATTTAGTTTTTGCTGGTCTTATAAAAGTTTCGCATTAATCAAAATATTTAATGTACTATAACTTTCCTCATTTCTATCTCAGACGATATAGGAATCAGCTAACTAAACTATGGGATTTGCAAAAGTACCACTTTTTACACAGGGTGACCATCTGGCCTCTGTAACCCAGAAGGGAGCCAACTTTTCCTAGATCAACCAATCCTAGATTCGAATACACGAAGCACAAGAAGTGAAAACCACTATGCTTTCTTTTACCGTAAGCACGCTCTCTTACACACACACGCACAGAAACGCACACACACGTACACACGCGCACAAAATATATGCACACAAACACACACTTTACTAGTTATAACATCAGTGTAGATGATTTTTTTAAATATCTGCTGTAAATATTTTCTTTTATTTATCGGTCATCAATGTGTAAATATATTTTTGTGTAAAAATTAAAGTTATCGTATACCACAAGATGGTGGATCAAAACATAAAGTATAATGAATGAATAATTCACTGGATGGCTTGTTCCAACAAAATCACCGGCCAGTGTATCACTCCGTCGGGTTTTCGCCGGCGGGCCGCTACGCCTCTTCCATGTCACGAATCAGATGCAAGGGAATTTATAGCCGCCGCCTTAATTGCACCGCAGTCACAATCCGGCAATTTCAATTTATTGATATTTGGCATGGAACAAATGCTTATGAGGCTGTTGATTCTACAGTGTGTAATATATTAGTTCTTTTTGGGGTTCCGTAGGCAAAAAGGAATGTTACAATTCGACATACTTCAAGCTTCACGTAGAGACTATAAAGTTAGATAATTGTTTTAGATAGTAATTTTTCCCACTGTTGGTCCGGGCCCTCTTTGTAGAATAGACCAACTGCCTTCCAACCAGGCAGCTTGTAAGAGCAGGGGTTAACTGGGTCACTTCTAACATGACCACTGGTAGGGATCCTTACCGATTCCTGCCGCTATAATGAAATTGTCGTTTTGGGTCTGGAGGGAAGGATAGACGGTAGACTTGCAGGTATGGTCGAAGAACCCAACCACATATCCTATACAAACTTAACCACCTATAGTGTCTATAGGCCACAGTTGTCTCTTACCATCAGGAGACCCGTGTCATTGCTCGCTGTCACATCCCATAAAAAAGGTTATAAACGCTATATTTACTATAGACGCCAATTTCTTCATGTCATTGAAAACAAAAGACAGACTGTTTTCTTACCCAAATACGGTGAAGCATAAGGAGGGTTATGCTTTTGACTGGTATATATATGTTATTTCATCTGTTACTTCACAACTTCGAAACAACTTATCATAATTTGGCGATTAACGTATCTTTGGAAGCGGCTTGATCGGCCGCTGTTTACAGGCTATGTGATATCGTAGTAAATTGAGTGCGGCGCCCTCTATAAGATATAAAAAAATCCCTACCAATATTATAAATACGAAAGTAATTCTGTCTGTCTGTTACGCTTTCACTCCTAAACCACTGAGTCGATTTAGACGAAATTTATTACTGAGATAGAGTTGACCTTGATACTTTTTAACAGACTATATTAAATAACGCAATAAGTCTTATTTGTCGGAAAAATATTTGCCTTTTGAAAGTTGACGGTGTTATTAAAGTATAATTCACGCGAGTGAAGCCGCGGGCAGAAAGCTAGTATTATATAATTATGGCGTGTCAAACATATACTTATATTTATATGTTAGCTATTGCTATCAGGTTTGTTTGGATCCACCCGATAATTAGGATCTAAAATCAACACACTTCTGGTTGGAGCGTGGTTTTTAGTAATCTTATTACTTGTTACACGCCACCTATAAACACCAAAGATAATAACAGGAACCAGGGATTTTAAGCTTCTCTTCGTAAGCCTTATAGAATATAAGAATACGACACAACGAGTACAGATGGCAGCGGTAATAAGTTAGAGCTAGTATTATTCCTGGTGATCTACATCAGAACCCCTATAAATTAAGTCAGAGTGTTAGTGACAAGCAAACCTATATTTCAAAATATATAAGTTAGGACATATTTGCAAAAGAAAATAAAAATATGTAAGATGTGGGTGAAAATAATATTATACTCGTATTAAAAGTATGATAGCCAAGAATATTATATCTATATATACTCGTGTGAAAGAAAGTTGTGTTAGTTATAATATTTATAACTCAAGAACAACTGTACCGATTTGGCTAAAAATTGATAGGGGAGTAGCTTAGCACCAAGACATGGTTCCAGAATTTATATCGTTCCGTTCTCATGAAATTTTGTGTTGTCTTAACGCTTTCGCTTTTTTCAACATCATTAGGGCTAAAAGTTTTTAGACCTGACGGTGCTGAAAAATATGAATATGTGGAGGTTTCACCAAGTGCCAACGAAAGAAGGTATGGTATCTTGATATTAGTCTATTTGTCACCCTAGTTGTATTGGTGACTTAGGACAAAAAGGAAAGAACGAGGTCCGCTTCAAAAGCCTCCACATGCTTCCAAGCCATGTAAAGCGCATCCGCACTGATATTTGAGCAGCGAGGATCCCGTTTTATGGCCAATAAAGTACAATTCACTCGGCGGCCACCTATCGCTGCTATCGTAACAAATTGCAAGTGATATATACCCGGCCATTACTAGGAACACCAATTACAGGTAACTTATGGGACATTCCCGCTCAGTAACGACTACATTTTGTATTGATAAAAGTATCGATAAATTTTGCACTCATGATCAAGACTGTATATAATAGAGACTTTTTTAAAGAAGTTTTATATTTGTATAGCTTTATTTGATAGTAATTAGAATAAAAACACTTATCTATAAACAAACATATGATTAAAATAAGCACATTGTATTATAAAACATTTCTAAAATAAAAGTGGCCTAAGCTTTCCCTTATTGTCTGTCCGTCATTATAAGATGTATGTATTTACAAAACAATAGTAGGTATGTTAAATGTATTCATTACTGTAGTAACTGATAACTAAATTACAGTACAAATTATCATCTAAATTATGATCTAAATTAAACAAAGTATATAATTTGCAAAATAAAACAATTAGACAAAAATAGGACGAAGTCACGCGCTCAGCGAGTGATTTATAAAAAAAGTTTACACCTGATAGTTATCACGATGTAACTAACGTTGTAATGTAAATAATGTTTTGAAGTATCGAATCGGCAAAGTAAATAGAATCGATTATAACAATTTTAGATTAAGGAATCAATTCCTTTATTACCAGATGGCCAGTTATACATTATAGAATGATGCCCAGTAAAATTCGAAAACAAACAAACACCCGAAGATGAGGTAAGTAATAAGAACTCTAAAAAACCTAGACATTCAAATGCACTAATACTAACTTAATTAAAACGACTAGAACATGTCTATTTGCAATTCGTGGATCCCTCTTGTCAAGAGGTCCGTCGCGTGCAACTCTCACTATCAAGATATAATTATTTGTACTACATAATATATTTAATTTACACGTAATATTAATAATTCGCTTATTTATTTGAACGAGACAACTTTTTTCATTAATTTATTTTTGTTATCGTTATTTTTATTTCAGTTTGTTTCATTTTATAATTGGATTTATTTTATTATGGGAAAATATTTGTGATACAAAAAGATAAGGACTTTCAAGCATTTTATCATGAAAATGAAAATATATTGTCCATTATTACCATGAAGCTAAAAGTAATATATGGACATTACACTCCTCACAACCAGTCCTGAATATGTAGTATTGTTAACTCTTTCTAAACTGACCTTGTGAAAGTGAAATAGCCGGCCTATGAAATGTTTAATAATACTGCGGATAGGTTGTTTGTCTGAGGAGTATCTCCAGATAGTACCTTCAGCTTCATAATTATGACAAAAATCTTGTTCGCTACAATATATATATTTTGGTCTGTCCCTCAAATTTCAACGTAAAACTTTGTTAAGAATAAAACAACCTTAGAAAAATATTTAGCAAATAATATTATTATATGTATTAAAACTTAAATAAAAAACATATTACAAATAACTACCACCTAAATGATAAAAGCTATTATTATACGACATTTAAATACCAGCACAAAAAATACGATAATGTCCCCCAAAATGTGGATAATGTGGCCACTAGGCTGCTATTACAATCCTCTCGTCCGGCCACCAGCTAGATTTTATCGTTCCTTCGAACCATTAAACCGGCCATAATGAAGTTTCCCCGACGGATAATGCACTAGAGCATTACGCAATGATTTACAAGGGCCGCAATAAAAAGAATTTAAGGGATGACCCACGCGTAAAAATAACTGGAGGGCTTAGTGTCATAAAATGGGAAATACGAGTGTATATGACTAAGAAACGTTTGGGTCAAAACTGAGACTGCTTGGAAATGGAAAAAGTTAAAAAAGATTAAAGAAAGGTATGGTATATAAACTTGATTACATTGTTGTGTTGGTCCGAGTGCTCTATGTAGAATAGACCTACTTCTTTCCTACCAGGCAGCTCGTAAGAGGCGAACATAGGTTAACTGGTTCACTAGCGACATGACCACTGGTGGTAGAGTGCTGTGCAGCAACTCGCCCGGGTAGGGATCCACCGCCTTATCTATTCCTGCCGCC
>DVZL01003587.1:0-13824 GCA_018236625.1 Lasaia peninsularis
ATGCGCTTTTGAACACTTCACAATAATATACAAACAATTTTTTTAAGTTTTGTAGTTCTACTCTTTCAAAATCCATAATCGTTACGAGTAAATTCGTCACAGATAAATGTAGTTAAGTGTATTATAAATCTGAGTTTATCGTAAAACAAATTTGAGAGGCTATGGAGGTCTGGGCCTTTCATTGGTTAAGGATTTTAGCTGTTTTCTTCTCATTTCGTTAAAATCGACCAAGTGTGAGTCGGACTCGCTCACGAAGAGTTCCGTACCAATACTTATGAAAACGATAGAATATTATATTTGTTGTATAGGAACACCCTCTGCGTATTTATTTGAATGTGTGAAAATTTCAAATGTCTAGCTATCGCGATTCTTTAAATACAGCCTGGTGACAGACAGACGGAGAGCGGAATCTTTGTAATAGAGTTACGTTTTTCCCATGACCATAAACCGGGATTTCTCATTAAACTCCTGGTAAAAGTTAATTTAGACGAGGAGTATCCATTGGCTTAACTAATTACGTACAAAGTAGAGCGGGGGTATTGGGCGCGGAAGGTTGCAACAGTGTGGCTATTATCGTGTTGCGGTAAATTGGGACTTTCCTGTCCTACTCTCCGAACGTCTTACGGAGAACTCTAGCTACAACATCTATCGACTCGAAACTTAACAATATTGGCGCTTGTCACAAACGCTTTGACACTTGTACTATTGATAACACTTGACCGTATCTACACAAATAAAGAAAATTGTAGTTTAAAATGCATTTTACTAAATACACATGTTTACGAGGTACATATACTAAAACAACATTTTTTAGATTTTTTGTCTATATGTCTGTCTGTTTGTACCCGCTAATCTCTGAAGCGACTGTACAGATTTTGACGGGAATTTCAATGGAATAGTCAAGAGTATCGAGTGCCAAGTGTCACGATTCTCATATACTCGCCTGGCTTCCTTCACAATCGTCACTATCTTCATACAAACACGCCGACTGCGGAGACTCTTGATACTACCCTCGAATAATGAACGGGTAATTTGATAGTGCTACATTCGCATCGTATATCTGTTTTGTCAATCTTTTATCTTGGTAGTTTATGGTAGATAGGGTTAAAATAAGTCGTGTAAAATAATGTTTTTCTATATCTAATAAAATAACTACTATATAATATATTGTTTAATATAACTAATATATAATAAATTGACTAATAAATAAATTATGTTTTAAAATATTTGCACACCACATTGTGGTAGAATATGTTGGTATAATTAAAAACTTTTATTTTGTAACAACTTATAACACACATATTCTGCAAATAAATAAAATTTCATTTCATTTCATTTCATTTCAAAACTTAAAAAGCAAGACCAATACCAAGACTAAGACCAGATATATTCGAGCAAGATCAAGACTATCCAAGACCAAAAGTCTCGGTCTTGCTTTGCTCATCACTACGCACGGGGACCTCGGATTCGATTTCCGGGTTAGGCAACTAGTTCTATGAGTTTTTTTAGACTTTAGACTTTTTAGACTTGCCACCTGTCACATCGAGAGACCTAATATCGTCGCCCAATCGAGGGTCAATAAGTATGTTCCTCTACTTACCCCATCGGGGATGTGGTCGTGAATTATTTATTAATGTGTAAAAAGAATCTCCAATTTTGGAAGTCGGTTGACAAGTCGGAATATCTTTTAAATTACGCACACAAATAGTTAAAAACGGCGAAAGTATGTAAGCAATTAATCTAAATAGTCACTTTCTTTTAAAACATTTACTGTATTTTATTACAGTGACCACTTATTATAGAAAAAATAGTAAATACGTACGTCGTACATACAAACCTTTTTTGTAGATCATACGTATTGTACTTACATGAATATTTTTATTAAAAAACTAGTTACCTTCGTAAATTTTGTATCTTTCACACATAGTGGTATGAAAATAAGACGCTGACCGACTCTACCCGATATGCACTTTGTTTACTCGACTTTACTCATTACTATTTTATTACTTATTGACTTTATTTTTCCGAACTAAGTATTTTTTCATTTTTTGTTGATACTAACATCGTATAGGTACCCATATTTATAACATATCTTTGTGTGTCCTAAAGATTCTCAAACTTTCAGCTCCACGTACCCCTGTTAAAGTTTCCAGGTAACAGCGAACCCCTTAACTAATTAAATCCCTCCAAAAGAAAAAAATTGACTGTTAAAGACAATAATGTTATTAATAAAAAATAATAATAAAGTGGCGACAGAAATAGATGTCAACTTTAGGAGTAATTTTGGCAAATTATACCTTACCTCAATTCTGACAGCCACTCAGAAGTGAGCCAGTCAGTCCCCCCTTACGTAAATCTTATTTTTCCGAAATGGGGTTCGAAAAATTTTTGGGGGTTCGAATGGCGAGGGCCGTCGAATGGCGTAATCCTAGAAACCTTGACTTATAGTATCAGACTTGCCCAATCTAATGAATATAAATGAGCTATCCTGTATATAGAATATTATACAGGATAGAATTTCATAATCCCTTATGTTGTACGGACACATTTTCATTGATTTAAGTTCCTGAATATGATGGAGTGAATGTGTGTACGTATATCTCACGCAGTCCAAAATTAATTTGATTAGATAAAAAAACGTAATCATTTTGATTTGAAAACGGTGGAAACGATTACTACTAGTCCGAGATCCATGAACAGCCAGACTTTCGCTGTTTTGTGAAAGCATTCGGATCCATATATTATGGACGTGTTGATGAAGATCATCGTGACGTTAATATAAAATACTAGCTGTGCCAGCGACTTCGTCCGCGTTTTTATTTAATTATTTTATACACTTCTAAAACAAAATTTAAAAAATAGGCCGTTCCTTATTACATCAGCTATCTGCCAGTGAAAATATCGTCAAAATGGGAAAAGCCATTTCAGACATTAGCAGATACAAACAGATAGACAGACATACACATAGACAGACAAAATATTTAAAAATGGTTGTTTTGGTATACGTACTTACCTTGTAAACACACATATGTATTTATTAAAGAGCTGTTATTTTAATTTTATATACAGACACTCCAATTTTATTTATTTGTGTAGATCACACTTTGTTTGTGTGAAGATAATATCCTCTAATATTTTCCCAATTAACGTAATGTACTGAACTTTATCAGTATTATTATCTATCTTTATAGTACTGGTATGTAAAATGCAGTTACATTTTATCAAAGTTTTATTATGTGTAGCAAATGTTTTTGTAATGTCACACATTGTTTCTAAAAAACAAACGAACATGTTAAATAAAACGTTGTGTGATGATTTTTTTATGGGAGAAAGAAGTGAACAAGCACATGCCTCTCCTGATGGTAAGAGACAACCATAGCCTATAGGTACCATAGTTGTTATAGGTGCGTCACTATCCTGTGGTCGGGGTGTTAGGGCTGGTGTGCAAGTCTACGCTCCGAACCTGAGCATGACACTTTCATTATGGCTGTAGTAGCTGCACAGCACAACACAATCGTGACAATTATGAAACTAAGCACTAGGAATCTTTCATGGACTTCGTCCGCGTTTTTATTTAATTATTTTATTTTATACATTTCATAAAATACATTTCTAAAATAAATGCAGCCTAAGCCATTCCTTATTACATCACTTATCTACCAGTGAAAGTCCAGTCAAAATTTGTCAAGCCCTTTCAGAGATTAACGGATACAGACAGGCAGACTGACAAAAAATTTAAGAAATGTTGTTTCGGTATATGTATCTTGTAAATATACATATACATTTAATTAAAAGCGGTTATTATAATATTACATACAAACTCCAATTTTATTTATTTGTATAGATGAATATAGTCTGGGTAGTTGAAGATCCCGATCTGCGACGTCTGCGACGGTGTAAAGGTTAAGAAGCACCGATTTAAATATAATAGCCTTACACAATATTCACCTAATTTCTCCTCGTGCACTTACAATACCCAATAAGCACGAATACTATTGAATATCAACTAATTCTGAAACTTCTATTTTTTAATAGATAGATATAATTAGCTGTGTCCGCGACTTCATTCGCGTTTTTATTTAACTATTTATTATATCCATGTCCAAACTAAAATACTAAAATAAAAGTAGCCTAACCATTCCTTATTAGGTACATCAACTGTCTGCAAGTGAAATTCCGTCACTTAAGACAGACAAACAGACGAAAATTCTAAAAAAATACTATTTTGGTATATGCACACAGACATTTAGTAAAAAGCGGTTATTTTAATATTACGAACAGACACGCATTTTTTTTATTTGATATATGATAAGAGATATATGATAATATTGCTTTATCGAGCTATCGAGCTAGCTAGCGAGCGATGGGGTCGTCACATCCTTGTAGTAACACCAGAGCATTAGTGACATTGGTGAGTCAGGTTTTGGGTTTTTTAATTACAGTAAGAACAAAACTTAGATTTCACCTCATTAAAAAGCAGTTAATTATCCGCGGCCGTCGTCTTTGAAGATGTCTTTTATATTTTTAACATTTTCTACAAATGAGTAATTATGCGGTTATTTAACACTGAGGATATAATGGGATCTCTTTTCAAATAGATTAAAGAGAAAATATTGTTTATACATACATACATATCTTCACGACAGATCCCTTGTGAAGTAAACAGAGAGATTATTTATTAGAACTGCCAAGGATTGGAACTCTCTACTTGGGAAGATATTTCCAGATCGTTAATATTTAAGCGACTATAAAAAAAAGAGTGAATAGCCATATTTTATGTTAGTGTTCCACCGTCCACCCCTCCTTCACTTTCCATCGGGTGAGTTGATCATACTAAGCTATCAGCTATAAAAAATGAGATCTAAGAATCCAGCCAGAGGACAACGACGCACTTACGTCTATGGTGTCTATAGGTCACTGTTGTCTTTTACCATCAGGAGAGCTGTGTGCTGGTTCGCTTTATCCCATAAAAAATATATACATGACAATCGATACCAGCAGTCGGGTTAAAATCTTGAACATTGAAAATTATCAGTGAATTGAAAATAATTGAAAAAATTGGGTAAGGTGACAATGACAAAATATTTTTTTAGAAGTTTAAACTTGTGTTGCGGAGAATAACTAATTACTATTTAGATTTGCTTTCATAAATTAATTAATTACATAATTTTAGTTACTTAAATATTTAATTTTAATAACAAATTCATAAAAAATAGTCATCCTAAATAACACAAATGGATAATGCTTTAGCAATATTTTCAGTTTATTTGAAATAAACTTATAGCTTCCGACACAATTGTTTTTTTTTATTTTCACGTAAAAGTTGCTCGCTGCTATACTTACTAACAGCAAGCCCGGATTAGCCTGATCGTCTAGCCTATTCCTGCTACCTTGTCTTGCTCTAAGGTGGAAGGTATAATATCTATAATATGTTCATGTTAAGAATTCTAAGCGTTCTGTTTAGTATTTGTTGTTATAGCGACATTAATGAAAATATCAACTGTCTAACTATCACGATTCATTAGATACAGACAAACAAACAGACGAACAGCGGAGTCATAGTAAATTAAATCAAGAATATTTTTCATTGTTTAACATAGTAGTGAAGAAAACTTAGAATTGTCTGTATATTTGTTTTTTTTTTCAATTGGACTAATTTTGGATGAACTTTGGTGTGGCTCTAGTTTGTACTACAGCAACACACTCGTACGTATATAAAACTTGAATCTACTACAAACTCGGGATAAACTTGGATAAGCTTACGGCAAATTATTTTCTGCAATTATTATAACATGCCAAAAAGTAGATAAATAAATTTAAAAAAAAGTTTACCAGAACAGCCGAAAAGAACACAAAAAAAACAAAAAAAAAAGACTTATGTATATTCTTAACACGCTATTTGATAATATCAAAACAGAATGACACTTAGGCTGATTTAGGAGATTATTAGATACTCACTAAAATTAACTGTAATTGTTACTATGTGTTTGTATTGTATAAATATTATAATATAAAAGATAAATTGTAATAGGTCAGTAAACTGTTCACTCATTATACAGAGGTTGGTAAATGACTGCATCACAGTTATTAACTAAGCAGTCGTTTACGACAATTTGTATCGGTTCATTAATTTTTTATGTTAAATAAATCTTTGAAATCTATGAAAATTTAAACTTAGAATAACTATTTATAATAATTAAAGTATACAAAAAAAAAACTATAATAAAAGAATGTTGCCTGCAAACAAACTGCTTAAATAGTTTTGCAGGAGATTATGTATAATAAGAATGATTATTGTGGTGTTTTAATAATAAATAAATAATTAATAATAGCTATAGTACTTAATAATTCTTAACGTGCGAAGCCGGGGGCAGCAGCAAGCTATCAATAAGCTATAAAAACGTTTAAAAATGAAAGTTATATCTATGTATAGATAATTGATTTGAAAATTGTTTGTTTTACGCTTGATTATAGTAATTTGACCACTATGGCCAAGTGCGATTTATTACTATATCAAGAGGGTTCTGTTTATGACAAAATAAAAAAAAAACAAATATCGTTATGGCCATATCAAAGAGCTAGGCAGGGGAACATACTTATACAACAAACACAAGATGTGAGCATCGCTTTGTATCACTAACACCGTGACCATGACAAGGTGCTATATATTTGAGTAAGCTCGCCCGGTTTGGAACTACCACTTTAACTATCCGTTACGATATAACATTAGCACTCGCCTCTATCGTGTTCCGTATATTCTACATTAATAAAATAAATAAACATTGTCACGCCCATATTCCTGAAGGCGTAGGAAGAGGTACATATGCACCCACGATTAGCCAACGATATCAGTTTCCATTATACGACAGGTAGTCGAAATATATCACATATTATATTTTGAAACTGAAAAAAAAACATAGAACAAGTTGCCCTATCCGGGAATCAAACCCGGGAACCGATACCGACTACGCTTAACCACTTTCTATTATTACGTTTATTTATGGAGATATTTTTAATTTATATATTTCCATAGTTTGTAGGCAAGAAGGCGTTCCTTCGTCTAAACTTTCTTAAAGTCAGCCCATTCTTGGTATTGTCAAATATTCACTGCTACATTTGACCCTCTCTCATATTTAAAATTTAAATGGCGTTTTCTCTTTTAACTATTTGATGACGATAGTAAAATAATTTTAAGTAGAGATGGTTATATATATAAGTAAACTTATATACAGGCGTATTTATGTATAATATCTTCGTATATATGATATCGCTTTTCTGATCAAGCGTAGTTAATGGTCGAATTTGACACAAGAGGTCCCGGGTTCGATTCTCAGATGGGACAACTTGTTTTACGATTTTTTTCAGTTTATCCGAAAAAACATAACTTTGCTAGGATTTGATTTCTGCCTGATATGGCGACACTTGCCAACTGTCACTTCGTGGGACCTAATATCATTGGCTAATCGTGGGTGCATAATTATGTACCTCTGCTTTCCCCTTCGGAGATTTCGGCATAATGATACTTTTTTATTTTATGTTTTTATAATGATATCATACAATTGTATTTATAGTAATTAATTCTAAAATAGCATTGCCATCATGGACCTAATTATCCTTTTTTCATACTTTTTGCACCGCCCGCAATGCTGCCCACAGTCGTGTTTTGGAAGGAATCAGCATGCTTACAAATTATTAGAAAAAGCTCATCTTTTAGTTAATTTTATATAACAAAATACTACAGGTAATTCAACGTTATACGATGACCTAAAATTGTAGTGTAAGCGTAATAGACCGGGCGCACACTGCCTTTAAACCTACTTTATATACTTTACTATAAAAAAACTTTATTGACTATTTATTAACCTACCACATTATTTCAAAAATCTGTTTTTCCTACTTTATTTTATACAAATGGAATATATAATAGGGAAAAAAATCTCAGAATTGAAACTTTAACCACCGTACTCTTGCTGAAAATGCTCTTCCAGTTAAGTTCTAGCAGCTTAAGTAATAAATGATTCAGGTACGCCGCCGGTAGTTATTTCCAATAATTACACTATTTTACGTACACTGAGATATATAAGATATTTTCTTTAATGAAATTGAAGACAATATATATATACAATATACATACGCCATATCCCTTGTGAATTAGACCTCGTAGACATACTATATGTCGAGTGCCCAGTGTCATGGTCCTTACATACTTGCTTAGCTTTCTCCACATTAATAATTATATTCATACAAATACCCCGATTTCGAAGAGTCTTAAGTCGGGTAATACACAAGCAATTTTAATTACAGATCAAAAGTACTAAAATTAAATATTTTTATCGTTCGGGTCCTTTTACCTTCATCTTGCGCGGGTACTCGATGAATTAGGTTTACCAACAGTGGCCGTCCTGTCTATATCATTAATAATTAGCAGCTGAAACTCTACGGAGAAATTGTGTGTTACTTGTTTTTTCTAACAATTACCTAACAGTCGCGTGATCAGAAGTAATTTATGGCATGCGAGCTACACTTACGCTCGGGGTTTCTATTTTTTATCTGTATGTTTTGGAGCGTTTGCTGTGAGTTCAAATCCCGGCGACTAATCTCCTCTCAAACTCTTAACTTTTCAAAGGAACAAAGGTTTCACGAAAAAACTGCTGGATGTATTTGGATAAAATTTTGATAAAAAGTCTGCTCTTTGAAAGTTATTTGTGTTATAAAAATGATTCAGGCGGGCAAAGCCGCGGGCGGAAAGCTATTTAAATAATAATTCGCAATTTTAATAGCATACATATATTATACTACATGATATGTTACAATTAATTATAAAATTTTAAAAGTATAATGTCAATTAATACAATTTGAGACAATAATGATTATAACATTTCTAAAAAATAATTTTAAATAATATGAATGTTAATTATGTCAAAAAATAATATTCAATTAAAATTTTAATCCAATTATTTAATTATAATAAACTCAAACACAAAAAAAACAGTATTGCAGAATATGTAGATGATAAAAATGCTTGGGATTAATTATTATTGCTCCTCTTTCTAATCTCTCTTATTATTATACAACTAGCGATCCGCCCTGGCTTCACACGGGTTTACTATACATGTTATATACATAAAAACCTTCCTTTTGAATCACTCTATTTATTTAAGAAAACCGCATCAAAATCCGTAGCTTAATTTTAAAGGTTTAAGCGTACATAGGGATATAGGGATAGAGTAAGTGACTTTGTTTTATACCATGTATAAAACAAAGATATATAATAAAATAATGTATAAGTAAGAGTATTTAGATAATAAGAAAAAAGGACACGGCCCATGAGTTTCTTTTGCCGGATTTTCTCAGTGAGTGACAATCGGGTGGTAAATTTTAAAATTATATAGACGTGTCACAAGAACCGCTTGTAAGGATTGCTGTCTTAAGTTCGAACAATATGATAATTTTATTTATTGAAATATGTCTAGCAGTTTCTTTGAACATTTTGAATAATGCATGTTATCTATACACGTACACTTACAATTTGTTTTATGTCTAAACATTTGTCACGAGGATAGAAACTCAATAACCAGTTGCGAGTAGGTCAAAACTCAATTGGTTTCCCTTTGCACACCATCCTATAATGTGATATATGTTTAGCCTGTAGTCCTTGAAAAAAAAACAACTGTCAGAAGACATCAACTCGTATGAGGTGAGCGTGCCTAACATCGTGTTTAAAACTTGATCCCGCTGAGCTTCAGTGCTCGCCAATCTCGTGTTCCGGTTAGAGGTCATGTTAGGATTTTTTCAAGTATATGAATCCAATAACAAGTTAGGTCAGAATGGTATATTATTATTTTTAACCTGTGCAAACAAGACCAAATGTGTGAAGACACCCTAACAACTAGCTCGTATGGGGTGAGTTGTGGCTAACATCGTAACAAAAATTTGACCTTGCTTATTCCGGCTGCCATAGCTTCAGGAATAGCTACTGTCGTGTTCCGAGAATTAGAGTAGCTGGTAAACTTGCTCCTGCAAAACACTTGAAGCCCAGGCTGAAAAAAATTAAATAATTATGGACATAAAAATAATTAATGAACCCTAAAACACTAAACATAATATTAATAAAGAATTACAATAAAAAAATAATAGTTTTTATCATTCGACAATTTTTTTTATCAATGAACCCTAAAACAATAAACGTAAAAATTAGTAAAGAGTATCCGTGATTAAAATGACGAAAGAGGGTCAAAACCATTAACCATACACATGGCAAGCCTTGTTTTAAGAGGATAGTGTAGCGAGCATTTATTGTAAAACCAGATATTTTTAATTATATAAAAATATTACTTATTTTGAGACTTCACACGTTTGTTCTTACTTATCTATTTAAAAGAACTTTTTTGTTTTTTTTTAATCTAAAGTGCAGCTTAACTGATTAAAAATTTCACTTAAACACAACAAAAAAAGGTAAAAAGGTTCGTGTCATTTTCTCGTCTCGTACGTTGGAGAGAGTAAGAGGATGTTTTTAAAATTTACTCCTTAAGAGAATAAAATGCAAGAAAATATAGGATGGTTGATTACAAGTGAGGATTATGTGAAGAGATGTCCAATAATACAATGTAATTACAATTTAAGACGTTATTTAGCTTAAGTTGAAATAATTTCAATTCGATAATTACGAAAAACAATTAATACAATTTAATGTAATGTTAATTTGTTAAAGAATAACAATTTTATTGTAAAAAAACACATTTCATTAAAATAGTTTAATTAATAGAATATATAATTAATCATAAGACTGTATTAACCCTGCTTTAACGAATAAAATAATTTAATTTGAATTAAGTATCAATCTACAGTCTAATTTAAAATAAATTCATAAATATATGCTCCTTGACTGAAGGTTTAGTTAAAAAAAGAAAGATATGAGAAAAAAACAATGTCTAATGCATAACTAACTTAAGTTTTTAGTGTCCTATGTTTACACATAAGGCACATAATACACTGACAAATATTTATATAACAGAACCAAAAAATAAGATCATAAAGCAAAGACAAAATAATAAAGCAAAATCAATAATATAGTAGGTATTAGATCCTGAAAGTATTACATATTTATCTTGTAAGCAAAGTTTACAAATTTCAAAACCTATAATTTAATTTTAACCATTTTTATCGCATCAGAATCAATAAGAGATACCTTTAGAGAATAATTATTTTAATGATATGGTAAAAGGGGTTGCGACCAAAGCATAGAAAATTCAATAGAGTGTCAATATTACATTAAATCAAGAAATGGCGATAACAGTATGTGAACAGCTAAATATATGTCCCTAACATACAAGTGCCATGCGATTCTCATAAGATGCCTGCGAACTGGATACGTTAAAAGAAAGTAGTATGTATATAGACGCCTTTCACATAAACTAGGCAGTTCAGCCTTGGACGTGAAAGCGTGCACCGCGCGCGAAAAAAAAAACATCGCGCGAACTTTGACATCTAAGCGCGATGGCCGCTAAAAAAGTTTTAATATTTTTTATATTTATTAGTACCGTGCATAGTGCTAGTATTTTCGAAAGGTCCTACGAATATGTTATGAATTTTGGCAAAAATTTGGCGCCTAGTTTTATGTCACTTTTTGACTGTTTTGTTGAGGAGGACACATGGGCTTGTGCGAGGGACAGAGCGGGAAAAATCCTTGATAATTGGAATGTGGAAGTCGATAAGCAGCGCCGGATATGGCAAAGTAAGTTTTATACTATAACGTACTAAAGTTTTTGTTAAAAATGATTATATTAAAAATAATTTGTATTTAACTTGTAGATTAATAATTCATTTCAATGTCGGTACTAGGTTTTTTACTAAACATGCTGTTATCTGTGGTATTATCTGTGTGCTAAAATAGAAATCTATTTTATAGATTTAAATTTTGTGGTTTAAAAAAAATCTGAAAAACAATCACAAAAAGCTATTTGAAAGCTATGAAAAATATTTAAAACAAATACTATAAATGAAAATCAGTTATATTTCTAAATTATTGCTATAGTTGCATGAGCCAAATAATGGCATTTTATTTTATTTTAGCTATTAAATAATAGGTTACTTAACGCGTAAATAAAGTCGAAATTTATTCCAATTACATTAGATTTTAATTTTAAAAATGACTTAAAAAAGTAGCTTCACGTCTATTATCCCTGAAGGGCGACTCGAAAGTCCAGTAGATATATTAGAACACCCATGATTAGCACACCCTTATGAGATAGGTGGCAAGGCTATCGCCACTTCGGGCACATTCCAATCCCGGGCAACAATGTAATTAAAAACCTAGTTTATTTGCAATTGCTATTTTAATCAGAATATCAACATAAATCGGTAAGATTTTGTTTAAATTATGAATAACATTCATATAAAAAGTTCACTCTTTGTCGCTTTACAAAAATCCGAAATTCTAACCTAAAATGACATTATTTTTTTATAAAATAAGCAAATTAATAAAGTACTTACTGATAACCCGAATGTACCAGTTGTTGTACAGATATTAAAATATAGAAAATGAAATTTTGATACGAAAACGTGAAAAGGCGTGAAAACAAAAAAGTTTTTGCTACACATTAACTATTAGATGAGTTTTGGCGGGATCAATAAAAAAATGGTCGCAGTTTTTTCACAGTCATTGAATTTCGTGAACATGTTATATAAAATTGGTCAATTTTAGTGGCATTTTATTCAGTTAAAGTGCATAAGTGCACTGTTACTGCTGTCCAATCCTGACATGGCGTTTTATGACTACTTATGCTATATTGAACTTCATGCATTCCGATCTCGTTGATCGAGTGCCTAGCATACCCGCCTAACCGCATCATCTAACCGCGAGGCTCGGGTTCGATTCCCTACGGGGACAGACATTTGTGTGATGAACATAGATGTTTGTATTTCCAGGTCTGGGTGTTTATTAAATTTATTCTGGTATTTAAGTATTTCTGTGTAATAGTATCATTGTTCAACACCTATGACACAAGCATTTAATTTGCTTACTTTGGGGTAAGATCAATTTGTGTAATTTGTCCAGTAATATCTTATATTTATATTTAAGCTTAAAATGGCCTCTCGCCTAATCCAAATCAAAAAAATAATAATAACTATAAAATAACTTCTAAAATCAAACTTTATAAAAAACATTACTAACGGCCAATATTATGTACAATTCGGTTAGAGGTGGAAATATAAATTTTGGACGACATACAGAACGATTTTTAAACAAGACTCCCAAAAATTTTGTCTCATGTGCTCTCATAACGTGGTCCCGAATTCAATTTTCGGGCAACTTGTTCCATAAGTTTTTGTCAGTTTATCTGAGAAACAACGCAACCTAGGATTGAATTTGTTTCCGATATGGATGACTTGTCACAATCTGCCTATCACTTAAAGAATATGTCCGTGAGTATACTTATTCATAAATCATAATTTCATTTCTCTCCCCATAGTCGTAAATCTTATAATAGATACATACGCGAGATCGTAAATAATACAGTTTTTAATAGAGACGCGGGATATTAAAATACGAAAATGATAATGTAAGTGGTCAACAAGTATTCTTAGAACATGATACATAATTTCTCTTTTTATTGTCTTTATATTTAAATGAGTTTCACAAGTTTTAAGAAAGTATATTTAATTCGACGTGCATTTCGAACTAGCTGAGTTTATTCTACTACTTCCCGTACTACTTCCGCCCGGTATCAGTGGCCTTACTCTCGACGCGTTCGGATTAATGACATTTCGTACTCTTGAAAACAATACCGGCGCCCGACGGTAATGGGATTTTAAGATTGGATT
>DVZL01003588.1:0-13824 GCA_018236625.1 Lasaia peninsularis
TATTGTCACCAACACCGTGACATTGACTAGGTGGTAGAGTCTTGCAACGACTCGTCCGGATTGGTACCACCGCCTTATCTATTCCTGCCACAATAGTGTCAGTGCTCTCCATTGTCGTGTTCTGGTCTGGAGGGTAGGATAGCCGGTAAACTTACTCACGCGAGATGCTTACCATCCCAGCCTCGGGTTGGCAACGCATCATTTCCATCTATAGGCGACGTGTATTTCTTACCATCAGGAAATCCGTCTGTTTGTTTGCCTTCCATTACCATAAAAAAATCTAGAATGCGTAGAAATGACGCTAAAATACCATAAATTAAGGTAAGTTTTATTTTTATACGAGAATACGATTCATAATCAAAACTATTTAACATCTAGAATGCATAGAAAAGAAGCGTGTTTAGTCTTTTCAAAAGGACTTTTATTACTTTTAAGAAAACAAATAAGTACACGATCTATTAGGTCTCTTTATTAGCCCAGACATTTTAAAATGGGTCATGACTATTTTGAGGTCAATCAGCTTTAGCTATTTCGTGACTACTCAAATACAGATCTTAGTCCAGTTTTTTTGGAAATAGCATCGACTTTATTCGTAACAGGGTGACCAGAATGGATTACAATTTTGAAATATTTGAACTGAAAACATTTGGATCAACCTTATAAAATATATACCGCCTCTTTGGACGAGGGCCTAGCGTACACGCCTAACCACATCAATCAACCGTGCGACTCGGGTTCGATTTCCGACGGGGACAGCCATTTGTGTGATGAACTTAGATGTCTGTATTTCCGGGTCTGGGTGTTTATTAAATTTATTCCTTTATCTATTTAAGTATTTCTATGTATTGGTGCTGTTGTCTAACACCTATAACACAAGCATTTAATTTGCTTACTTGGGAGTTAGATCAATTTGTGTAATTTGTCCAGTAATATTTATTTATTTTTACATACAGCTATCTCATTCTGACAGGGTCGACTATTTTACTCCCACAATGCCAGGTTGTTTTAACTTTATTGACTTATATACAGACAGATAGACAGACAGACGGACGGACAAACGGACAGACAAATTTCTAAAAAAAAATTGTTTTTGTATATGTATCTTGTAAATATAAAAAGTGTTTTTTTAAATATTACGTACAGCTACTCCAATTTTATTTATTTGTATAAATAACCTAGTATTCCATATTAATAAAGATGAAAAATAATGTGTAAGTACGGATGTGAATGGTATGTATGGATGTTTCACTCTGTCACGAAATATCTCCTGGACGGATTTCGATGTAACTTTACAATAAGGTAGCGTATACGTTATTCTTAACACATATGTTACTTTTTAACCGACTACATTAAAAAGAGGGTAGGGCAATAAGTATTATAAGTCGAAAAAGATCTGCTCTGTGAAAGTATTTATGTTATTAAAATACTTGTGCGCCGCAAGTAAAGCCGCGGGAGGAAAACTAGTTTTAATATAAATAATGCTTATACTGTTATTCATAGTAATATAAATAAGCATAAATATAATATGGTATTGGCAACACTGGTTCAAAGAAGTAATAGATGAACAATTTCGAAAGCTATTTAAATCAAGATAATACACTGCAATAAAACGTACTTACGAGAGTAGCATTTTACGTAAATTGTTCCTGTATTGGATTGCGCTAACATAATTTAATAGATGGAATTTAGGATAAGTGCCTTCGATAGCGCGATTCAATAAATAATGTTCTGTTTATAATTATTCCTTCTATATACAATGTTCAATGAAATTATGGTTAAAGTTGGCTTCAACAGTATTATACCTTGCTTAATCACGATGACTAAATATAATTGTATGAAATTGCTTTAAAATACATCAGTTAATAATAAAATTTTGAGGTGTGCGTGTGTTAGTCACACTATAACTCAAGGACGGCTTAACCGATTTGGCGAAAAATAGATAAGGAGGTAGCCAAATACCGGGAGACGGTCATAGGATACTTTTTTAAATTGAGTAGGTATGAGAATTGTCCAACATCTATTTTTTATAGCCCTCAGTGCAGGCGGTACGAAGATTGCCGGAACAAATAGTGCACTTAAAACATAATAAAAATGTCACATGTAAAACGATAAAGGAGAGCATGAGTGTACCTTTAGGCTATTTCTATCAGTTATTAAGTAAATATGGTCCGGGTCCTCTGTATAGAATAGACCAACTACCTTGCTACCAGGCAGCTCGTAATAGGCGAGTATAGTTTAACTAGGTCATTTCCAATATGACTACTAGTGTTAGTGGTGTGCAGCAACTGGTCCGGGTAGGGATCCATCGCCTTACGTATTCCTGCCACTATAATCACATTGTCGTGTTCCGGCCCTTAGGGTAGGGTAGCCGGTAGAATACCACATAAGTTGTAATAGCCTGACCATAGGATAGCGACGCACCGATAACATCTATGGTGTCTATATGCCATGGTTGTCTCTTACTATCAAGAGACCCGTGTGCTTGTTCGCTGTTTTATCCCGTAAAAATATGATAGTTTAGGAATGTGAGGATTCCATCGCCTTCAGTGCATGGATAAATCACGTAGTATTTAAAAATATAGGATCGTTAAATAGTAATACTGTTCCCAAATCGGAACATGACAATTGGAGACATTATACGTGTCTGTAAAGCTAGCATTTTAAAGTGAGCATAATTTCCACAATTTATAGCTCAAAAAGGGTCTAATTTAGTGCCAAAATAAAAAAAATCACGGTACAAAGCTAGCTTTATTTAAATCGTATACATTTTTGATTTTGCCACTAATTTAGCAAGAAAATAGTATACTTTTAGAGCAAGACATTTTTGGATTCTGCTCATTGTATTTGATTTTAGGAGTGTACAATGCTAGCTTTATTTAAAAGCTTTACATTTTTTATTTTGACACTAATTTAGTAGCCCTTTTTAATTAAAAAAATTGGATTGTGCTCATTTTTCAATGCTAACTTTACAGACATAGACAATATGAGATAGACGAAGCAGACAGAGTCCCTACGTAAGTAGGTACTAATTCGAGATAGCCATTACAAAAATCATATAACCAATACTAAACTGTTATAATACCACAACAGTGATGTAAAATTATTAAAAACACACTTTTCTATTCATAATGCATATTTTATTATTTAAAACTTTACCTCGTAGACATCACAATAAATTTAAACAACACACAAGAAAAAAATCGTCAAGTGCGAATAGGACTCGCGCACGAGGGTTTCGTACCATATATAAAAACGGCAAAAATTCGAAAACCCTTTATATATTTATTTTATTCTATTTTTAGTATTTGTTATAGCGACAACAGAAATACAACATCTGTGAAAATTTCAACTCTCTAGCTATCATGGTTCATGAGATACAGCGTGGTAACAGACAGACAGTCAGATAGACAGCGAAGTCAGACAGACAGAAGAAGTGAGTGTATTAGGGTACCGTTTTTTACTCTTTTGGTATGGAACTTTGAAAATGAGTCACGTTTACATGAGGATATTTATTTACTAGACTTTGACACTAAAACTTACTACGCTTGTTAACTAAAATGCCAAAAGGTGCCAGTAATAAAGCTGACTTCACATGCTCCGTGCGTAATCGACCTCGATGACTACCACAGATGTATATTATCAAACATAGACTAGATAAAATACACGCTACCTAAACTTAACTTTTTTCTTTCATCTTATCCCGTATTATAATAAATAATAACGGTTTTGGCAAGCTAATCTAGGGATCTGACTAGGACATCAGTTTACACGCAAAGTGACTGCCATCTGACCTCTGCAACCCAGAAGGGAAACTAGACCCAAACCTAGATTAGGTCGAATTCAATGAGTCCGGTCATTTTTTGAAAAAATATATATTTATTAGCAGAATCTGGTTCAATGTAAAATCTTAAATGATTCTAAAAACCGGCTAGCTCACACAACGTCGACTTGTTTTGACTTTGTCAACTCCAAAATTTCATAGAAAGAGCGATTTGTCAGTCTAGAATGAGTCTGCAAGACTACGTATTCCTATGTATTACCTTTCTGGATTTTATTTTATGCGATGTTTAACTATGCAGAGTATTTTTTTTATCTACTGGACTAACGAGTCGTGGATATACTAGCACATCTCTGTCTACCAATTCGGGGATAATAGGCGTAAAGGTATTTTTTTTAAGTATTTTCAAAATAAGTATTTTAATATTTTCCATCTGGAAAATACAACCTGTCCCGAATATGTAATATTGCTAGCTCGTTCTACTAGACAACCTCTCTTTCTACTAGTTTTGAGAAGTTAACAAATTCAAAACTAACCGGCGTAGTAAGAATGAAATAGCCTTTATGATATTGAGATAGATGTTACGAGTGTTATCGCCAGATAGTACCTCTACCTTCATGGTGTATTTTAATAAAGTTTGGCCCTAGTCTATGGTTATACGTCTATGGTCTATGCCCTACGCTTGCCCAACGTTCAGATTTACGGTTAATCTCGAAGCGAATTATTTGCTTGACTATTGGGACAACACGGCAAATTTACCGATGCGATCTTTAAAACAAACTGCATTATTATACAGCCTTATATTAAGCGTGTTAAAGTGTTGTTTCTGCGAGGAGTTTGGTTGTATGATATTGGTTTGTTAAATACAGTAAATTACATTACTGCACCTAATAACCTTTGAATGCTATCAAAATTGTTTTAGCAAAATTAGTAATCGGTCAAATTCTAATTTATCTTTTAAACTTTCGATTTATATTGAACTAATTGAATAGTGCCACTATTCGATTCTCTAAAGTATAGTTCAAGTTTTTTAAGGGAAAAAAACCTTTTTGGAATTCGAGTCTCTTAAAATAAAGTAAATACCGTCACGTCAGTCTCCACGATAGCTTAAGCTTATTCTATGCACCCACGATTAGTCATGATATGAGGTTCCAAGATATGACAGGTGGCAAGCCCATCACCATATTGGACACGAACCCTATCTCAGGCTACTTTATATTTTCAGATAAATTGAAAAAAGTCATAAAACAAGTCACTCCACCTAGGAATCGATCGCAGGACCTTGCTTGTCTAAAGTAGGACACTGACTACGCTAGACCACAGAGGTGATACACAACTCTCGTTATAATACAATTCATATTTTAAATTTACAGGGAGATTTTCGGATTTTCTTTCGCTTATTATTTACCATTACATACTACACTAGCGACCCACCCCGGCTTCGCACGGATATACTATATATTATATACATAAAAACCTACCTCTTGAATCACTCCATCTATCAAAAAAACCGCATCAAAATCCGTTGCTTAATTTTAAAGATTTAAGCATACATAGGGACAGACAGTGACTTTGTTTTATAATGTACTAGCTATCCGCCCGCGGCTTCGCCCGCGGACGCGGAATACAGACAACTTTCAAAGGGCAGAATTTGTCCGATTTATAATACTAATCGCCTAAAAACATACCCTCTTTTTATTGTAGTCGGTTATAAAGTCGGTCTACTCTATCTCTGTACAAAATTTCATCAAAATCGGTTCAGTGGTTTAGGCGTGAAAGCGTAACATACAGACAGATAGACAGAGTTACTTTCGCATTTATAATATTTATTATATACACATCCTATGCACATTAGGGAGGCACAATCACTAACAATTTTTAAGAGACTATTGAAAGCCCATTATTAGGAATCATTATCTGGAATCATCATCAGTTTTCATGTAGTGATGTTCATGTAGTCAGTTTTCATCAGTTTATGTATTTGAGTATGTGTGTAATTATTTTATTTATTTTACAATTATCATAGATATTGTTTATAGACTTATAGCACCAATGCACTAATTTATACAATTTATTTCCACGTCTTTGTTTTACAAAGGTTGTCTGGAAGAGATCGCTACTAGCGATAAGACCGCCTTTACATACCAATTAATATAAGCTTATCTGTTATAAAAATAATAATTATATGTTCTCCTAAACGTATATTGTATATTATGTATTGGTGTGCAATAAAGTTTTCATGCATTCATTCATTATTATAAATTATTATAATAATTATACCATTATATTGTTATTATATTAACCTAACTAACCGAAGGCCTTACTGTTATAATAACATTGTTTTGTTCCAGTTCGGAGGTTAAAATAGTCGGTAGATTTGCACATCAGGCATAACACCCTGTTCACATGACAGCGACGCATCTACAACGTCTATGGTGTCTCTAGGTCACGATTGTCTATTGCCATCGGAAGACGCGTGAGCAAATATCATGTAAAAAATAATAATATAAAAAATAGATAATAATTCAAAAGTTCAAAGAAAAAAAGGACAAAGTAGGTGCAACAGAATTATGTCACAATAATAGAGTTCTTCCTATATCCAGTCTACTAATATATATATAAAAAATCTAATTTAAATAAAACACCAGATCAAATTCCAACGAGTATCAATGTCCATAAACCGAAAACACTTAGGATAATATAAAAAAAGGTCTTAGACTGATTCACAGTCAATAAGCTCTGTAGATTTGAATAATCTGTATAGAACTTATGAAAAAATTGAGAACCACACGGTATTTTACAATTTGAACCTTTTCTTAAGATAAATAAGACTCAAAATTGGGATTTTACACTCATTTCATCCAGCTCATCCATTCCGTTTGTAGGTCAATGGCAGGAGTTCCGAAAACAGGAATACTTTTTGTGATAAATGACGATGATCTGGTGCTAAATGAAAAAACCTTCGGCTGAAAGCCAAAGACGGAAATATATTGTATACGAACTTTATACTAGTTTCTTTTTAGGGATCCGCAATCAACGGGTAAAAACGGATCCCTATTACAAAGACTACGTCGTCCGTCTGTCTGTCTGTCACCAGGTTGTATCTTACGAACCGTAGTAGCTAGAAAGTTGAAGATTCACAGATGATAGGTATATTTCTGTTGCCGCCATAACATCAAATACTAAACACAAAATAAAATAAATATTTGAAAGTGGCTACCATAGTAAAACAGAATTAATATATGATCCAAAAAAATACGTATCCAACGGGTAAGAACGTTACACTAATACTACGTTGTACGTCTGTCTGTCACCAGGCTGCATCCCATAAACCATGGCAGTTAGAAAGTTGACTTTTTTACAGATGACGATTATAAGAACAAATACCAATATAAAGATTAAAATAAATCAAACCTTTTATAATTAACTCCGATGGAATAAATATGATTTTTTTTTGCCGTTATTACAGATAATGGTACCGGAACTCTTTATGCGCGAGTCCAACTCGCACTTAACCGGTTTTTTACCTTTTATGTAAATAATAAAAAATAAATAAATAAATAACTATTACTGGACAAATTACACAAATTGATCTAACACCAAAGTAAACAAATTAAATGCTTGTATCAACGATGTGTTATGGATGTTAGTCAACGATACTAGTACATAGAATACTTTAAATAGATACAAAAAAATTTAATAAACACCCAGACCCGGAAATACAAACATCTAAGTTTATCACACAAATGCCTGTCCCCGTCGGAAATCGAACCCGAGTCTCACGGTTGACTGATGTGGTTAGGCGTGTACGCTAGCCAGTAGCCACTCGGCCAACGAGGCGGTCAATGTTTTATCGTTAAAGCAAAGGACCTAACAAAGACGCTTCCTTAACCTACATTTGTCTATCATCATGTTACCGTTAATTCGGATTAAAAAATAAACTTCATATTCTCTAAACACCCGCCAAAAAACAGGAATAATTTTGCTACAAGACAAACAATTTACTCTCATAGTAAGCTCCACTTCGTAACCGAAGATCCTTTCTCTTGAACCCTGATGAAGACCTCATGAAGAAGCTTTAATTCCGAAGTGAAATGTGACAGTGAGACAGTTTTACGTCACAATATACATATATTCCTAGTTTCCTCCACATTCATCACTCTCCTCATACAAACACGCCAGTTTCGGAGACTTGACACCGTCCTTGGATGATACCTACCTAGGTTTCCGTGGGTAGCTACTATAAATATTGATTAATTTTTTTTCCGCCACCTGTATAAACTGTTATTCAAGCATTTAAAACTACATTATCATATTTGACTAGTTGGACCCGCGACTTTGTTCGCGTTTATATTTAACTATTTTATACATTTCTAAAATAAAAGTAACCTAAGCCGTTCTTTATTACATAAGCTTTGTGCCAGTGGAAGCCACATCAAAATCGGTCCAGCCGTTATAGAGATTAGCGGATGCAAACAGACATAAAAATTCTGAAAAGCGTTGTTTTGTTTTATGCAGGTATACCTTGTACATGCATTTAGTAAAAACCAGTTATTTTAATAGATATTACATGCAGACCCTCCAATTTTACTTATTTGTATAGATTTGCATGCATGTTGCCTGTTAGTATGTTTTTTGATAAGTCAGAAATAGATAAACTGACAAAAGATTGTTATTTTTTTCATATTCATATACAATATAGTTTAACTGAAATCATGTGTATTTTTGAATATTAATTTTAAGATAAACCATATTAAATACAATAAATAATTCAAATTGTTAATATTGTTATTTTGTATAATATTATTTACCATCACTCCGTGTAGCGTTGACGTTGATCAGTGGTAGATACCATTCTGTCCCTCTCACCAGATATTAATCCATTCTAAAACATAAATGTGAAGTGACAGCCAAGTTCAATATTAAGAATATGAATGATCGTACGGAAAAAAATTGATCTATATAGGTGTCAAGTTCTTTGCATAACATTTTGAGTTTAACAATTTAAATTTCCAAAATAATTTAATTCAAGTTCAAATTTGACTGTACTGAATTTTATTGTTAGTAATTATAAATAATGGGCTGAAAGAAATCATTACACTTAAATATACACTCACCTTAAGGGTATTTCTGTTTATATTTCTTTTTGTTGTGTTTTATAAACAATTAAGTAACATAAAGTATTTAATAAATAAAATATTTTTAAAGTTTTTTTAATTATATTGATGTCAGGTCAAATATCAGATTTTATGTAAGCAAGTTAGGTTCTTTAATTTATAACTCTGTGAGTCATAAAAATCTGGAATCACAATGCTGTTTTCTATTTTTTTTATTACAGTGTATTGAAACATGTTGATACTATATTTATAAATATTTGTAATCCAGATACAGTAAAGGCTTTTTTGAAATATGCCAAATTTCCTATATGTAGACTCAATAAATTTCCAGTAATAAAGGTGACCTCTTTAAGTATCTAGAAATGTTTCGTGTAACATTACATACTGTCCTTCGTCCCTGAACTTGGCTGGACACACTTCTTGCGTCTGGATCATTGTTAGAATGAGACAACATTAAGCTTATTCCTACCTGCAGTTGATACGTCGTTAAGATATGGTACAATTGCACAAACGGGTCTTTGGCCGTATTTAAAATAATCCTGATTGACATCTGTTCTGCAATGGCTGAGGCAGTAATGAGAAGAAAATAAAATATATCGAAATATTTTTGTTTTTGTTGTTTTGCGACTTTTATTGAACATTAAGAATGTGAAAAACCGATTGCAAATTCTTTTTTTCAAAAAAGTCAGTAAGATATGTTTAAATTATGACATTCGAAATTCGAAATATATATTTAAGTTGCCAGGATCATTTTGGCTTTTGTGCGACCTCCCATGTATTAGGTATACATGGTAGGTCGCACAAAAGCCTTGCATTTGCCAGCGACTTCGTCCGCATTGGTAGCTATTGCATTATCACGTTACTACTTATATCATATCACATACAAAACCACGTGTAAAAGTTAGTATTATATTTCCCCGTATTGGTCCGGAGTCCGTATCGTAAAAAACTACGAAAACTGCAAGGAAAATAGAAAAAGAAACAATTTTTAATTTTAAGGTTCAAAAAACTCAAAAAAAGCAGAAGTGGAATATATATGCTTATAATATATCCGACTTGATCGCCAGTTCTTATACAGAGCGACCTCTGCAACACAAAAGGAAAACCAAGTACAATTCTTGATAAGTCTAGATCGTATACAAGAATTCGGGTTTCCCTACCATGTTTTTCACCGTAAGAGAACTTAGAAAATTTATTTAAGTTAAAAGAAAATCATTATTGATAATAGCGGGATTGAACCGAAATACCTTATTGGAAGTCCGAATCTCAAAACATTACACCACCAAGGCTTGCCCGTTAGACCATAATAGAAAATGTAATAAGACAATAGAAGTTTTTAAATTTACGCGTTGATAAATCTGTTCCATTGTCAATCTTCAGTTCGATTCCCGACGCGACAGGGGCAAGCGTTATTATTTATTTAATAATTTATTCCTACCTGCAGTTGATACGTCGTTAAGATATGGTACAATTGCACAAACGGGTCTTTGGCCGTATTTAAAATAATCTTGATTGACATCTGTTCTGCAATGGCTGAGGCAGTAATGAGTAGAAAATAAAATATATTATATTTTATGAATACAAAAATAGCGACACTTTGTGTAGCATTTTTTGTAAAAATTATTAAAAAACCGGCCAAGTGCGAGTCGGACTCGCGCATTAAGGGTTCCGTGCCATTATCTATAAAAAACTGCAAGGAAATCACATTTGTTGTACGGGAGCACCCTTTGTATTTTTATTTTATTACGTTTTTAGTATTTGTTGTTATAGAGGCAACGGAAATACATCATCTGTGAAAATTTCAACTGTCAAGCAATCACAGTTCATGAGATACAGACAAATAGACAGATAAACTGCGGAGTCTTAATAATAGGCTTCTATTTTTACCATATGGATACGTAGCCATAAAAAAGACAATTTTAACGCTAAATAGGGCTCTTTAAGACGCAAAATGGTGTATTTATTTAGTCTCTTAAAAACAACCTTCAGATACTCTCACAGTTAAAATCAACAATGTCTGAATTAGATTTAATATTAGTTATGGTTTTGTTTTGTTATGGTTATTCTAGATATTTACTCTGATACAAATAAACTAACCGAGAAATATTTTCAATGGACAGATCGTAGATCTGACATAATTTATTCAGTTACGTTCTCTTTAACACTACTTTATGATGCTGAGCCGTAGA
Organism: Lasaia peninsularis; assembly: GCA_018236625.1. Taxonomy (NCBI): domain Eukaryota; kingdom Metazoa; phylum Arthropoda; class Insecta; order Lepidoptera; family Riodinidae; genus Lasaia; species Lasaia peninsularis. The sequence continues at coordinate 11,085 of DVZL01003588.1, forward strand.
CAGTTTATGATAGTGTCTAAGATTATAAAATGGCTGCTTGTTTCTAGAACGAATATGATTTTCTCTCAGAACAATCTAAAAAACATTTAAAAAGAATTGTACCGGGGTCCTGATGACAAACACCTTTGTAAGGTCAAAAAAAGTGGAACAAGACTTTGTCACGATATTTCGTTGTACGATACTTAAGCTACTCTCCTCTAATTTTAATCAATCAAAATCAAATAGTTTTGGCATGATTGAGTAACAACTTTCGTATTCATAATAGTCCTAGTTTTCCGTCTGCAGTTTCGTTTGCTTGAATTATGTTTGCAATGTTGATGTATTTTTATATACTCTGGACCCCCGGTAATCCGGCATTTTTCAGTAATTTTGCAGGGCGATATCGGACGATCGGATTTGTTGGATTATACAAGTACTGCCTAAGATCCTCTATTGCCAGGGCTGTTTTTATAATTGTACCTTCCGACTTATTATAAATCAAAGAATCTATTTCAAAAATGTATATTATGTTTAAAAAATTAACGCCTGCTAGGCAAATATTAAGTGTGCACAAAAAACTACTAGTAAATTCAAAGTAAAACAATACGCGTCGATAACAATATTAGTAGTGCCCTCGTGCATTAGTAAAGATTCAATCATGCATTAGTAAAGATTTTCTGGGATATTATGTGTAGTTAATAATGATAGGCGTATCGGGTTACAGGGGGAGCCGGATTAGACCGGGTCCGGATTACCGCGGTTTCACAGTATTATGTAACATTTTGTGAAAATCCGTTCAGTAATGTTCACATGAAAGAGGTACATACAAACACCGCTCACATAATAGATTTTCTAAGTTCATTTCCTGAGTGTTTAAAAGGCAGTTATCCGTTATTGGAAATCTATCATTATGTAATACGAGCAAGTGGATGGCCCACGGGTCGAACATGGACCAGGTTTCTAGTGAAAGGACCGTTGCGTAGTCGGGCTATAAATCTAGGGGAATTCTGGAAACGTAGGCACGTCGTGGGGTCATGGAAGCTCGCTCAGTATTACAATGAAGTAAGCGTCTCTTCGGTTATTTATTACTAATATATTTACCCGACAACGTATTGAGAAGCGAAATTGAGAAATCTTTGTGTATGATAATAATTTGTAATGTTAAATTTTCAAGATGAAGCCGGCCAAGATAGAGTCGGACTCACGTACGAAGAGTTCCTACTACTATCTATAAAAATGGTAATAAAAACACATTTGTTGTATAGGGGCCCCTTTATATATTTATTATATTCTTTTTTATGGGATAAGACAGCGAACAGGCACACGGGTCTCTTGTTGGTAAGAGATAATCGTGGCCTATAGACACCATAGATGTTATAGGTGCGCCGCTGCCCTGTGGTCGGGCTGTTAGACCTTATTTTCAAGTCTAGCGGTTTCTTTACCCGCCAAGCTGGAACACGACATGTCATTATGGTGGCAGGAATAGGTAAAGGGTTATAGTGGCAACACACGTACATAATTTGTGAAAATTTGAACTGTTTCTACGCGGTTCATGAGATGCAGCCTGGTGACAGACGAACGGTAGATAGACGGACAGCGATTAGTAATTGATATACCCAACGGATAAAAACGGACCTTAAAAAATAACTTATTACTCATATTATTTACTAGTTGTGCCCGCGACTTGGTCCGCGTTTTTATTTATTTTGTATATTTCTAAAATAAAATCCTAAAATAAAAGATGCTTAAGCTGTTCCTTGTTACATCAGCTGTCTGCCAGTGAAAGTCCCGTCACAATTGGTTCAGCCGTTTCAGAGATTAGCGGGTACAAACACACAGATACACAAACATTCTAAATAATGTGCTATTTTAATATTACATACAGACACTCGAATTTTATTTATTTGTATATATAGGTAATACTGAGTCATAAATCATGTATTTAAATGTAATAAAAATTGATCGCTAAATCTGTTTCTAGGAGAAACATATGTTATCTGCCATTTTGTGTCTGTCTGTCTGTCTCCAGGTTGTATGTCACATATGTCACAAACTTTTGGGACTTTCACAAATGTATATTACTGTTGTTGCCATAGCAACAAACACTAAAAATAAAATAAATATGAATAGGACTCGCACAAAAAAAAAACCGTGATTTCACTATTTATAGGTTATCTATAATTAGATTTACGAGTTGTGGATGTACAAGGACACCTCTGCTTTTTGGGATAATAGGCGTGAAGGTACTTCTTAAGTTATAGTACGGAACGCGAGTGCGACTCGCACTTGGCCGTTTTTTTGTATACATATATTACAAATCCATACATTATGTAATATGAGCAAGATGGTCGTAGGTCGAACAAGGTCTACGTTCTAGTGAAAGGACCATTGCACAGTCAGGATAAATCATTGTGAACTCTGAAAATGTAGGTGTTTATCTGACCTATCGGTGCTTGCCCTCTTGCATATAATTATTATTAATTACTGGAACGGAAGGTAACAATTTTAGAATTTGAAATTGCTCCAAAAAATTGTCACCCGTTATGATCGTTAGCCGCATAGGGTCCCAGGTTCAATTCTCAGGTCGGGCAAATTTTCTTAAAATGATTTTCAAATTATTCTTAGTAACCATTACATTGTCCGGGATTGGACTGTGCCCAAAATGGCGATAGGCTTGCCATCATCATCATGGGCCCTAGTACCTTGGCTAATCGTGGGTGTTCTAGTATATCTACTGGACTTACGAGTCGTGGATATACTA
>DVZL01003589.1:0-13824 GCA_018236625.1 Lasaia peninsularis
AATAAAAGTATCCTAAGCTACTCCTTATTACATCAGCGGTCTGCCAATGAAATTCCAGATCCAGTAATTTTAGAGATTAGCAGGAACAGACAAAAGACGGGCAGATAAAAAATCTACAAAATATTATTTTGGCATATGTGCGTTGTAAATTAATATGCATTTAGTAAAAAACGGTAATTTTAATATTATCTACATACAGTCATACCATTTTTATTTATTTTTAAAGATTAAAAACCAGTATCTCATGTTATTAAATGAATTAATGAATGAATGCATTTTTATTCAAAATAAGTATAAATTATTTGTTTTTTTTTATTTAAAAAAAGTAACAAATATCAACAATGTCCAAACCACTTATTAATTGACAAATATGCTTAAGTTAGATAATTAACCATCCTACCATCTAAATTGTAGTACGAGAATGGCGAACACTGACTTTTTAATTATAAAAATAGGCAAGGTTGTACCAATATCTGGTTCAGTTGGCGCTGTATTATATTATCCAGTAATAGTCACAGTGTCAGTGACAAAGAACGAAAGTTTGTCTTCATCTCTATAAAGAGCTTGAAACTGACACGAAAAAATCTTAAGAAAGAGAAATCATTCTTTCATTTAAAAATTTCGACGTCTTATTAACAAATCTTGATATTGTAAAGATTAACAAAACCCAAAACCCAATAAAGGATACCGACATACAACAACCCAATATTAAACGTAAGTGCTAATAAATGTTTTCTTTCAAAAAGCCTTTTCAAACAGCGGTGGCCACTTTTATTTCATATCAAACAATATTTGTACAGTGATGTTGATCTTGTGTTTTGGCATGACATTATTTTTTTTGTTTTGTGTACATTAAAATGATAAAGACCACCCGTCGTGTTCCCCGTTCATACGGGCGTATATTCTGTTGATCTTGTACCAGACAGTTGGTTCCCTTCACAGCAATCCGAATAAAGCAAACAAACACTGGATCGGACAAAAACTTCTTGTCATAGACACGCTGTACTTTGATATTGTACTGTACTTTCTTTGGTATATTATGTTTTCGCTCTTCCTAAAAATTTTACGCTGTAAGTTTTATATAGCTTCTGTTGTCCCATGTAGTATGTGTTCGACTTCAATGGACGAGGTTTCGGGTTAGTGTACCTTGTTCTATGTTTTTTTAAGTTTTTTTTGTAAATCATAACGTTGCCTGGGATTGGATTTGTTCCTGATATGCCGACTGAGTAAACGGAGAAACAGTAGGCAACTGTCCCGAACATCGTCGACTAATTGTGAGTGTATAAGTATGTACATTTTTTTGCCTATCTCTTCGAGGATATGCGTGTTGATATAATTATTTATAAGGTTTTGATATTATTTTATTGATAATGACTAAGTCATTCATATATAATAATTTTAGTACTTTTTAATGAAATTACAAACCAAAACGTAAATTCAAATAGTACTTTGTAAAAATGAGATAGATAAAGAGCATCTTGTGTAAGTTTAGACTTCTCTACAATTCAAAACGGAACACGACAAAGCGGTAAACGCTTATGTTAGGATAGGATGAATATGAAAGATTGGTTAAAGCTTCATAACACGTTTACGTCTTAAACGAAGCTGCTTACTTCGTAAATATTTCCTGGGTTAGTGAACTCCTAGTTGGACCTTTGTATTCAATTCCCCTTTGTGCAAATATAACACAATATTTCATCCCTATAAAGAAAGCCTCAGATCACATGTTTGTCAACCTTAGCTTCTTCTCGGTGGACAATTGCATGGGATCTGCGACTTTTCTTATTTTATTACCCTAAGTTTTAATATTATTTTTCTACTTGACGGAGTCAAAATGTGTCAATTTTGTAAACAAAATGTAATGCACAGCGGGAAAAAGTAGCAACGTTTTGCCCGGAGAGTAGAGAAATAAATTTAAGTACTAAATCTAAATAGAATAAGAGAATACGAACTAAAAAATCTTCAAAAAAATGAGAGTTTATTTACAAGATTCATTGGTTTTTATAAAAGCATTAATGTTATTTCACAACTGTAAATGTAATAGTAATCATTTAAAAGTGCTTATTTTGAAGAATTTATATTATAAAAGGCCCGTCTATTCAAAGTTATATTGGTCTTTGAATGAAGGAAAGCCATCGCACAGGATTTTTATTTCTCGATTTCACAAAGAAAACTGCTAGCGTTTCACAAAGCTAACGCTTTTTATGTGTATTTTTAAAGATCCTGAGACAACTTTTTATGCTGGTTTAATGTATAGCTTTGCGTCTTTTCTTATTATCATGTCCTTTTTAACTAGCTTATTAAAAAGATGGTTCTTCACTGACTTCGTTTTTATGTCATCATTAACATCTAAAGTTTGTTTTTGTTCCACTGCAAAGTTATATGTTAAAAAAATGTATTCTTGTTTCTTACAAATAATGTTTTCTTTGCTTAACTGCAATTGTTTTACTGGTTGTCAAAACTACTCGCCAAAGCCACAATAAGGCGACGCTCCACGGACACCAAAGATGCTCCAAAGTATCATGCCTTGCCTATCTAAGGCTGGCATTGTAAGCATTTTGCGTAAATTGGTTTACTAATAATAACAACAGGGGTCTATCCAGACTGCAGTAGTAGAATAATTTCATAATATATACTGATGATAACATTCGTTCACTCACTATTAATGGAGTTGCTTTGTTTTCATAACAAAAATGTAGACATCTACGACACAGCAAGGAATCGCGCGCCGGGGCCGGGCGGCGGCGATTCCTTGCACTGCGACATCTACCATTCTATATTTAATTAATATCAATTTAAATTTATCACCAGCGACACTTTATTTATTACCTTCCTCTTAAAGCACTCTACCTATTAAAAAAGCCGTATCAAAATCCGTTGTGTACTTTTAAAGATTTAAGTATATATAAGGACAAACAGCTTGAAGTGACCTTGTTTTATACTATGTAGTGATTCCCTAAAATATATTATAGACACAATATGTTTGGGAGATTCATCATAATTACCTTATATGTATATAATACGCTAAGATAGGTATGTAGGTATATCTGTATACAAAAAAATATTTTTGTTGAAAATCTCCTCCTTTTTTACATCAGTTAAAACTGAAATAGGTATATAGATTAATGTCATATAAAATCTAAATTATAATTTGTTATCTAAATACCATGCATCCTAGCAATAATATAAATGCGAAAGTAAGTGTGTATGTTACTCTATCACACAAAAACTGCTAAACGGATTTTCACAAAATTTTGCGATAGTATAGCTTATATATCGTAATAGCACAAATACTATTTTTAACAGACTAAAATAAAGAGGAGGTGTGTTTTTACGCGATAAGTTATATAAATTGGTAAACCAAGGGTGAAGCCGCGTTCAGAAAGCTAGTAACTTTATATGCCCTACTAGCAAGCGCGAAAACAAACTCAATTGTACATACTTCACTGATCAGCCATTGGGTGTGTGGTAAAAGTCTTAATTTCAATATTTTATAACACCAGGATCTCGTAGGGTAAAGGGTTTTACGGTTATCGTAACTCGTATATTAAATTTTCACAACTTTACTTCGCCGCTCTTACACCTAAAAGGGCTATTAGGTTAATAGACAGCTTAAATCACCAAGCGGCTATGAAATGCTTTTAACTACACCATCTTCACAAAAATATCACTAAAAGTTGGACTTTTGGGAGCTGTTTCTGATATTTTAATCAAGCAGTTAAGGAAGGTTCCTTATATACGTATGTAAGTAAATATCTTCTGGTTCGAATTCAACCCAAAATGTAGAGAAGAAAAAACATTAATATAGTCTAATAGTGAGAAATAGATGTCGCATGTAGACATCGAATGTTAATATGTTTGTGAATGTGGAGGAAGCTAGGTAAGTATGTAGGAACCGCGACATTTGGCACTCGATACTCCCTTCCTATCCCGTAAGCGCTCTTTCGTGATGATATGTATATATGTATGTATGTGGATGTTAATAATCTTTTGACAACGGAAAATAGATAACACTGACTTTGTGACATTTAAAAGAAAAAACAGTGGTACTAATCGGACCAATCTTCTTGACTGCACGAATGGAGTATTCAGAAATAATTATTACTAGACTAGTTGTACACGCGATATCTTTTAATTTTGGATTTCATATATCTAAAATAAAATTAGCCAATGTTACTACTTATTACATCAGCTGTCGACCTGTGAAAGTTTCATCGAAGTCTGTCCAGCCGTTCTAGAGATCCAGATAAAAAGACAATAATTGAAAAGACATATAAATATAGACGCTATTTTAATATTACAAATAGACACTCTAATTTTATTTTATTTATTTATACACAGTGATTTAGTACTTAAATTTAAATATCTTATTATTTATTCCAAAGGACTCATATTACTCGTCACCTGAATTTAAATACGAGTAAGTAAATTTTTTTCTACAACAAAACCAAAGTTTACGTTGAAACATTTTTATAATTACTCACTTCAACGTAAGTATAATGCGAAACGTTACGGGAATATACTCAGACGGTTCCCTTGAAAACCGCCATAATGAAAGTAAAGTCATTATCAAACTAACACGTCTTCAAGAGTACTTGAAAATACGTTACCATCAAAATGGAAAAAGCGTCGGCGGGGAAGTCAGCAGCGACAGGGAAACTAGACGAAAAAATTTGTTTCCGCGCCGGCATCGTACATACTACGTACACTTGGAATTAATATTTGTACCACAGTGTAACCGTAACAGTAGAACAAAGAAGTTATTTTAATCTGCTGAGAAGCCTATTAAATTATATGCCACAAATACGTATTTATTTTGATTTAAATTAATACGTATCGAAGTTAAATAAATTAGGTGATTCATAAAGTTAATTTATAAAACTGTGGAACAGGTAGGTACCTACATTCCTGTAAAATATTTTACCATCAAATGTAGATAGCATTTGTTTTATAAACTTTAAGAGGAGGCAAATGGGGAATTGGGTCACCTGATGGTAAGTGATCACCACCGCCTACGAACCAGAAATATCACAGGTACGTTGCTGACGTTTTAGGAATGAGTATGCTCTTTTCTTGAAGGTTCTTAAGTCGTATCTGTTAGAAAATACCGCCGCTGGTAATTCGTTCCAAATAGGTGTTGTACGAGGCAAAACATGCTTTGAGAATCACACGGTTGAGGAGCGCCACGCATGAAGGAGTTAGGCGTGGAATTTTAAGCTCTGTCACAATGTCCTAACGTAAAACTCAACCGCAGGTATCAACCCAAATAACTCTTAGAGTATTCCCCGTGATAAATGCGGTAGAAAATACTGAGTGAACAGATATCTCGACGCAACGCCAAAGAGTCAAGCCTATTGGGAAGAGCCCGGTCGTCTACGATTCGAGATGCTCTACGTTGGATGCGGTCAAATGGAAGGAGCTGGTACTGGGGAGCCCCCACCCTGAGGTGAGCACAGTATTCCAAGGCTGAATTTGCGCTTTATATAGCTGCAACCGATGCGTCGGTTTGAAGTACTGTCTCGCCTTGCTGAGCACACCAAGTTCTATAGAGGCTATTTTAGCCTTCGCCTCCAGATGGACAAAAAACTAAACGTCACTCGAAACATCTAATAGGTAAGCAAACAATTTGTGTTCAAAATTTGAAAATTTCTCTAATTTTCAAAATTATTTTTTCCTATTGTAGTCTGTGGCACCTCACAATTTGTCCGTAATCTGTAAGCACACTGTACGTATTCGCGATCCCCCTGTCGCGATAACACGCACGGCAACTGATGGTACTCGTATACTCCGTACCTATTTGTAATTTACTTAAAAATATGGCGGTAGATAAAGTTAGGGTTTCCAATGGCGCTGGTATTACGTTTATGTTGTTTTGAAAGTTGCCGATTTGTGTCTGCCAAGTATTAAGAAGGGCATATTTAATATTTTGCGAATCGGCGCATGAAATTGTATCCTAAAATATTGAACCCTAACTTTAGCCCCGTCAAGAATTGCATAATGAATACGTTTGTATTCAAAATGGTCGCTATTTGTAAATGTCATATCCATTATTATCAATTTGTATTTGCTAAATCATAAAAAAATAGTAGAAACTATTTAGTTCACAATATTTAGATGTTTTCCCACATTGTATAGAAAACATATTTTATTCATTCAAGAATAAAACATAAAAAATACTTTCTATATGAGATATTTATTTTTTATTTATTTTTCAGCAACGCCATTTGTTTATACGCAATATGGGCAGCGACATCTATTGGACGGAAATCTAAAAAAGTTGCTTGTCCTATGGGAGCCCTTAAATATTTACACTATTAGATTCATTTATTGTAACAGCTGTAATATAAAAATTATCTGTGAAATTTCAGCTGTCTAACTATCGCGGTACATGAGAAACAAACGAACAGCGGATTCTCAGTAATAGGGTGCCGTTTTTACCTTTTGGGTACGTAAGCTTAAAAAACTATCGATTTGTTTAACTAACAGCCCAATTGATTGTATGTAATGTGCCCTATCCACAATCCCATTTCCTATCGCATGAAGAGAAATGGTGTGATATCACATTTGATTGCATGACATTAAAAGTAGCGAGATCCGTTCCGATAAAAGGCCGATTAATCAAGTTAACATGATCCCGCGCCTGATCCATCCGCTGGCCGAAGTTCAATAAAGAGATTTTAAATTAAATTTTTGCTTTAAAATGACAATAACTACGACTGTGACTGCTCGCGTGCTAGGTTATAGTTTTTTTATTTTGTTCGGAGTATTTCTGTTCATCTTAGATTAGTTTTAAATAAAAATGGTTTTTACAATTTTTTTCTGACCACTGCAAATGAAATTCCATCTAAATATGTCTTTTTTTGGTAATATAGTATCTTATCGAAGACTGGCATAAATTTGAGTTAAGGTAGAAGAAACATATCGATACAAATAAATAAAATTGGAGTGCCTGTATGTAATATTAAAATAACCGCTTTTGACAATATGCATATGTATGTTTACAAAGTACATATACCAGTATAGGTAGTATTTTTAGATTTTTTGTCTATCTGTCTATTTGTACTCGCTACTCTCTGTAACGGCTGAACCGGCACTATCACTGACAAAAAGCTGGTGTAACAAGGAATGGCTTAAACTACTTTAATTTTAGAATTTTGTTTTAGAAAAATAAAAATAAAATGTTTGAATAAAAACGCGGACGAAGTCACGGACACAGCTAGTAACATATTATATAATGTAAAGTAGGACACATACATAATACAATTCAGAGCAGGTAAAAGCACATCATTTAGTGTAGTTTTTCTTTCAAAAAGTAAAGTAAACACGAAATATTTTCACCGGTTTTGATGAAATTTTGTTGATGCTGGCAACACTCCTAAATTCGAGTGCAGGTTCCCCAAACCAACCTATTATATCCCTCGAGCGTCGTAAGGAACGTGAAATATATCAAGGGGTGCGAAACAGCAGCCATACGGATTGAAACCAGGGACGGTAATGACGAAAGTTTTACGTTGCCATACCAAAAAATAACAGTCGAAAAAATATTAAAAACTTTCCACCCTTGATGTTTGATGAGTAATGAACGGTTAATGATACCTACGGACTAAAGTAGAAACTTAAAAGTACTATTATTTAATGAGTATATTACAATACATACAAAAATAAATTACACATTTAAATTATTTGGTTTTATAACACCTTATGTGTTCCATATAATATATTGTTTGTAACTGCAATCTCAAAATTATTTTAAAAATATATTTAATCAGAAATCCCTGCTTATATTATAAATGCGATCTGTCTGCCTGTTACGCTTTCACGCCTAAACCACTCAAACAATTTTAATGAAATTCGGTAGATAGGAACCTTGAGGAAGGACATTAGCTACTTTTTAACCGATTATATTAAAATATTTATTTTTACGCAATAAGTATTTGAAGTCGTAAAAAATTCTACCCTTTGAAAGTTAACTATGTTATTAAAATAATTTACGCGGGCGAAGCCGCGGGCGCAAAGCTAGAAGGTATAATTATATTTCAGGATATCGTGCCCCACTCAAGTGGAGCCCAATTCGCTTCCCTAGGACTACACCCACATTTTGTGTTTTCTTTTCAATGTCAGCTCACTTTTACTCGTTCCTTCTTTTGAATCAAAATGTTTTTCTAAATCGTTTTCAGTACATGTAGATAGATTGTGAAATTAACAGAGGTTTGAAGTAGTGATTTTTTTCCTATTTTTGAAAAGACCGTTATGGTCTTGACACAATAATGTTCTATTTATGTCAAGATTTTTATTTTTTGTTTTGTTTTGATTAGTAATTAAGTAAATAGCGTTTCATATACGAGTACACTGTACACTTATGTCTATATTTAGTTTTGTTATTATTTATAACTGGGTTAGTTGTAAGAAAACTCTTTCGGGGATAAGCTTTCTTTTTGTGTATTGTGTTTTTGTTCATATTTTTTAATAAAAAATTGCCAAATATCGACACTGAATAGTTATAATTCTTTTTAGAAAAGCTTGAATAAACAGACACCGGTAAGTTATAAGTTAATATTAATTGTATAAAAGAGTAAACTGATAATATTTACGATAGCAATAACATTTATTTATATTCAATACATAGTGTTTACTTTTCTAACAACTCGTTTACATTTGTTAATCTTGTCCGACAAGATCTAAATGATATATCCATCGATTAAATATACTAATATATTCTCAGAGACTTTAGATATCTAGATTATTGCATTATATTAATGTCTAATATTTACTGAGTAAGTTAAGCTATAAATTTCTTCCCAGCGAGGTTAAACGTGGAAACGCTATTAGCTTTGGCCCTCATTTTGTTCATTCAATCGTGTTTAGGTTTCTGAAAGTTCTCATTCAACAAACAGAAAATAAATCCTTGACATTTCCGAGCTTGCAATTTATGGCTTATACTAGTGACATTGGTTTGGGTAGGTTTGTACCGAGATCTACAAAAGCCAAATCTTCCACATTTTCTAACAGTGAATTACCAGCGCATTAGTCTTGTTGAAAATATGCTCGTCTCTCATGTACTGTTCGTAGGGAAGCAGATAATCTATTCCCGGATAAACACAATATTACAGGTAATGCTGAAAATTCCTATAAATTATCGCTTTCTTCCTTTAATGTAAGTAAAAGAAAGAGACAACAAGTTTTAGTTCTTTCAAATTAGTTTTTATTAGATTTCAGAATATTTCGATTAAAAGCTACAAGTTCATGTGTTCTACATAATTTGACATAAGTAAAGTGTTCTATCTCTTTTGTTTTTTATTTCATCAGGAAAAGATAAATATATAACTGAAATAAATTTAGTTGGCGTGCAGAGGAATTACCACCAATACCAACTAGCTTCCGTCAAATTTATAAAATACTCTAGTATTTCCTTCGGAACAATACAATAATGCCATCCTTTGCCAGTCACTTATTTTCGTTGTTACCTGTCGTTTTAACATTTTGGAATCATCGAATCTCACTCGGATCGTAAAATGGTTCCGTAGATAATACATAATATAGCGAAAAATATATCGTATAAGATAGCGAAAGAGCAAGCGGCTTTCTCGGTAGTAAGAGACAACCATCAACTATAGAAACAATATACGTTTCGGGTGCCTCGCTATATTATTTACTAGCGACTCGCCCCGTCTTTGCACGGAAATATTTTGCTTGTTACATAGGTACATATAAACCTTCTTTTTGAATAAAAATCTATTAAAATACCTGCTCCAAAATCGGTTGGGTTGTTTTAAAGAGCCCAACATACAATGTTACTCTTTTCCGACAGCAACACAGACAACTGGAAGCAATTTTTATGGTGTAAGTACTAGCTGTGCCCGCAACTTCGTCCGCATTTATATTTAATTATTTTATTTTATACATTTCTAAAATAAAAGTAGCCTAAACCATTCCTTATTACATCGGTTGCCTGCTAGTGAAAGTCCCGTCAAAATCAGTACAGCCGTTTCAGAGATTAACTAGTACAAAAAGACAGACATACAAAAATTCTAAAAATTGTGTTTTGGTGTAATATGTACCTTGTAAACATACATATTATGCTAGGTATTTAGTAAAGAGCGTCATTTTAATATTACATACAGAGACTCCAATTTTACTTCTTTGTATAGATAGTGATCAATTCTCTACCCTCTGGTATGGAACACGATAATGATGTTGTTCCCATAGCAGAAGGAATATGTAAATAGTTGTCTTAAGCTTTAGGATGGTTTTAATGTTCAAAAGTATTATAGATCAGTTTACTATTACAAAAATAAGTATTTTAAAACAATTTCCCATTATGGAAAGTAAAAATAATTACATGAGTATTTTCCGGATATTTCAACTTAATTCTTTTAAACTTTATTCAGCATATTTAAAATACAGAATGAATTTTATATACTTGTTTGTACACAAACGAAGCCCGAACCAAATCGAGGACAGTAAAGAGTACTTAACGTCGAGTGGAGTCCGCCAGTGTTTCGTATCAGGTGCTATTCTACTTTGAAATCGGAGGTGAAATGTTTAATGGAATTCTGTTCAAACGAAGTAAATAAGATCAGTAAACACAAAGGTTTCAAAGTAAACACATTAAATTCAAACCTATAATTAGATCAAACTACAAAAGAAACCTATTTCAATTTTAGTGTCATTTTATCAAAGTAAACATATTTCAAAATCAATTTCTTTAAAATTTATAAGAAAAATCACCTATTTTATTACAGTATGAACTAAATATTTATACAACTAGCATTATAATAACCACGTAAAAATATTTTGTTTTTAGTTCTTGCTGTTATGGCGGCAACAGTAATACATCGTCTGTGAAAATTTCAACTTATGATTCATGAGACACAACCTGGTGACAGACAGACAAACAGCGGAGTAGTAGAGTACGTTCCGTTTTTATCCCTTGGTTACAGCACCCTAAAAAGCCTAGCAAACTCGGGTTCATAATATCAATAATCTCATTATGACGTTCAATAATAAAAACGTCGTTAACATCAGGTTAAATGGCGGTCAAATAGATAGCTATTCGAAAATAAAACGAATTAAAAAAATCTATACAAATAAATAAAATTGGAGTGTCTGTATGTAATATTAAAATAACCGCTTTTTACTAAGCGCATATACCAAATAATATACCAAAAATAATAATATATCAAAAACTACATTTTTAGGATTGTTGTCTGTCTGTCTGTCTGTTTGTACCCACTAATCTCTGAAACGGCTGGACTGATTTTGACGGGACTTTCACTGCTGACAGCTAATGTAACAAGGAACAGCTTAGGCTACTTAAATTTTAGAAATGTATAAAATAAATTAAATAAGTAAAAACGCGAACGAAGTCGTGGACACAGCTAGTCATTAATAATTATCCTCGGACAAATTACACAAATTTACTTAATCCGAAATTAAGCAAAATATATATTTTATTATGGGTGTTAGTCAACGATACAAATACGTAGAAATAAATTTAATAAACACCCAGACCCGGAAATAGACATCTATGTTCATCAAACAAATGCGTGTCCCCGTCGTCAATCGAGCCCGAACCTCGCGGTTAAGTGGTGGCTTTAACCGTGTACACTAAACCTTCGACCACGAATAATTAAATTCTTATTTTAAAAAATGTGAACCGTTACATGTATTTTTTCTTAAACAGAGAGGAGGCGCCATAATGATGCTTCTGCTATCACGGGTCAAAAGAATCACAGATCCGGGGCTGAGAAACAAGATACATATTTGAGTGTCGCACTTATCTCTCGAGCACTAAAGATAGATAGCATTGTTACATTAAGACAAATAGCGCTTTTACATTGGAAACAGACAGGGACAACCTGTTCGAATTACTCATTGTTTGTTCACATAATAAATCACCAAACCCGACTGGTGTTGCGTGACCCTTACGCTACGATGTCATAATTTTGGGTTGATTTCCTTCAGTCGTGACTAATACTAAGGGTCGTTTCTAATCGATTTTAAATGAATCTATCTATTATTCATTTGTTTGTTTCGTAAAAACAAATAACTACGACATTCATTCGGTTGAATAAACATGGAGCAAGAGACTTTTAGTAAGTACAGGCTATGAATACAAGTCAAATTAGCTTTGGTGGTAGATTAAAAAATGCAAATTCGCCTCAAGCTTGTCTTCCCAATTTGCTTTTAGGTGAAATGTTAGCTCGTTTGTCTCTTTTATCAAAAATATGTCCAACTTTAATCACATAAGGTGGAACGGTGCATCTGAAATAAGTATTTCTGCTTTTTTGTTTTTTCTATTGTAACAAATAGTGTGGACACAATTCACGGTTGCAGAAATACACATTTTATGAAGCTATGATGTGTATGGTATTATGAAATTAATGTATAATAAAACTGACCAAGTGCGGGTCGAACTCGCACACAAAGGCTTCCGTATCATTATCAGTAAAAACGGTAAAAAAAATCACGGTAGCTGTATTGGAGCAAACTTTTTTTTCTGTTTTTAGAATTTGTTATTGTAGCGGCAACAAAAATAAATCATCTGTGAAAATTTCAATTGTCTATCTGCTACGTTTCAAGAAATACGTCCTGGTGACAGACAGACAGACAGACAGCGGAGTCTTAGTAAAAGGATTCTTATTTTACTCTTTGGATACGGACCCCTAAAAATGAATAATAAGTTAGATATAAACTTTATGACAATTGGGTACTTTTTTAAAATACTAATAATAACAAAAAAAATTTCTTTGATAACATGATGATAAAATTGCAATAGGTTTTTTTTACAGTTTTGCTTCTTTTTAATTATAACATCAATTGTCCACTCCAATCATAGGTTTGCATATACATATATATACAGCTATTATATATTACTGTGATCTTATTTACGTTGATCGATATAAACATGTTCACTGCAAAATAAAATAAAAAAAGTTATAAAAAAACTTCCATATATTACATTTCAAAAAACGTTTGAACATATCACCCACTATAAATCCCAAACTAAACTCTCTTCAAACTGAGCCATAAATTTACCTTCGTAACTGAAGAACTCACCTGAAACACACCTACGCACATACTTGAAGTGTAGAATTGGAAATTGGAAACTATAACTCAACAAGTATTAGGGGAGAAAACTCCCTGCTGCCATCTGTAGGCCTTATCTATGGCTATAAATATTGTACCAAACCCGGAACGAAGGCGTACGAATAGCTACAAAAATACTTAAAATCGCCGTGCTTGTGGATAATTCATGCACCCTACTTTTGCTTGAAATACAAGAAATTTCCTAATTATTTTCCGAAATTCGTGACGTCCTTTAATGGTTTTAGTGAACAGGATGTCGAAATATATTCAATCGTAAATGAAAATAAAATTAGGATAATGTTTGTAGCTACTTTTTAGAGTTCTATACCCAAACGGTAAAAAACGGAACCCTATTACTAAGACTCAGCTGTCCGTCTGTCTCTCTGTCTGTCAGTCTGTCATTAGGCTGTATCTAAGGAATCATGATGAAGACTGACTTAGTTTCATTTTTTTATCCTTTGGGTACGAAACCCTAAAAAGCAAGCAAACGCGTTATCTGATGATACAAGCAAATATACCTACATTAAAAACTTTATTTAAATGCACATTCTAAACATAAAGCCACGATTTAGAATTTCCTGCTAAATCCGTACTAATATTATAAATGCGAAAGTAACTCTGTCTGTCTGTCTGTCACGCTTTCACGCCTAAACCACCGAACCGATTTCGATGAAATTTAGTACAGAGATAGAGTTGACCTTGAGGAAGGACATAGGCTACTTTTTAACCGACTTC
>DVZL01003590.1:0-13822 GCA_018236625.1 Lasaia peninsularis
TAATTCTTTATTGTACACAAAACAACAAAACAAAACAATCACTTAAAGATATTACAGTACAAAGGGCGAGCTTATCTATTTTTATATTTCCGAATATAACGATGAAAGAGTTTTTACAAAAAATAAAATGTTTTAAATCGTTAATTAAATTCGAATCGGCCGAATTTCGACCACCGGGCGACTTAAATCGTTAATTAAATTATCGCAATTTAAATTCGAATAGGTCGAATTTCGACCACCGGGCGACCGCTTTCACGTAATAGTCGTGCTATAATCGAAAATTAGTTCTGAAATAGCCGACCGCTTTCGCTTTTTACAGTACCAAAAGGGCCAAAACTCAAGTTACTAATACGGGATAAATGCGAAATGTTTTTGTGTAGTATAAAATGCGAATGTGGATGACTGTATGTTCCCGGTGAGAACTGGGTTGACATTCCACGACCAAATTCTGTCATGTATGTATACTTTATAATTTTATACACTATACACACACACATACACGCTCGCCACATACTACTGTGTGTTAAACAAACAACTGTTTTATATGTACTGTATCAAAAAATGTAAATCCATTATTGGCTTTAAGCATAGATAACAAGTATGATCATATTTAAAAACATTAAGCTGTGGATTTTTGAAATAAATAAAGTGAACAGCTCGTGTATTATCCGAAGGTGTTAATAGTCTATGAAACCAACGTGTTAGTTTTTTTTATTTATGGGATAAGACAGCAAACAGGCACAATAGTCTCCTGATGGTAAGAGACAAACCGTGGTCTATAGACCCCATAGATGTTTAGGTGCGCCGCTGCCCTATGGTCAGGCCGTTAGACCTTATGTACAAGTCTACCGGCTACTCTACCCTCCGGACCGGAACACGACAATGTCATTATGGCGGTAGGAATAGGTAAGGCGGTGGATTACTCGGGCGAGTTCATCCATCATCGTGTGACATTTGGCACACGATATCTGCCTACCCGGCAAGGTACCTGGCGTGAACATATGTATGTATGTACTTTCCATTTCTGTCGCCTGGTGAAATTATATCTGTAATTAATTACCTGCATTGTTGTAATAATTTATTTTTAATTTAATGATAATTAGTAAACCAATTACGTATTAACATCTGCACGTCTTTTTAAAAACAACTAAAACCTGACAAGTGTGAGTCCGACTTGCGCATGAAGGGTTCCGAACCGTCCTAATATTATAAACGCGAAAGTTTGTAAGTGTGGATCGATGTATGACGTAGAGATATTTGTAACTCTTTCACGATACATGAGAATAATACATAGGCTACTTATTAAGTATTAATGTCAAACTCTAGTATAATTTTTTGAGTTTGACCTACTAATCGCGCAAAACGACGCGATCGCGTCGAGACGATAGTGCACGTTCTAACCCCCCTGCTTTTGAAAGTTATCTATGTACAAAAAATCTATAAAAACGTCAAAAAATCACATTCGTTGTATAGGAGTACCCTTTATATATTTCGTTTATTTTGCTTCTAAATTAGCGGAAACAGATATATGTTATCTGTGAAAATTCCAACTTTCTAGCTATTACGGTTTAGGAGATATAGCCTGGTGACGGATAGACATACGGATAGCGAAGTCTTAGTAATAGGGTTTCGCTGTTACCCTTTGGGTACGGTACCCTAAAAACGTGGAACTCTTCACTCTTAACTTAGGTAATTCTTTTTAGGGTTTCATACCCAAAGTCCATTTTTAGAGGTTACGATGGCACATACAAACACCTTTCTTTTTCCAGTTAGTGTAGCGAAGTAATCGTACTACAACAATCAAATCCCTACTAATATTACAAATGAGAAAGTAACTCAGACAGACAGACAGTATGTTACGTTTTCTCACCTAAACCACTAGACCGATTTTGATGAAATTTGGGATAGAGATATAGTTGATTTTAAGGAAGAACATATGCTACTTATTAATCGGCTACAATAAAAAAGAGTATGTTTTCAAGCAAAAAGTAGGTATTGTAAGTCGGAAAAAATTCTGCCCTTTGTGTGTTATTAAAATAATTCGACGCGGGCGAGGTCACGGGACGGAAAGCTAGTGTAAAAATATATATAATACTAACTGTGCCCGCGACTTCATCCGCGTTTTTATCAAATTGTTTTTTTATACCTTTTTAAAATAAAAGTAGCCTAGGCCGTTCCTTATAAAATATCTGCCAGCGAAATCGGTACAGCCGTTTCAGAGATTAGCGGGCATAAACAGACAGACAACAATTTAAAAAAATATTGTTTTGGTTTATGTAGCTCATACATATTCACATGTACTTAGTAAAAAGCGGTTACATACAGACACTCCAATTATTAATAATATTAGTATAAACGCAAATAATTTACTACGACTATAAAACCGTATATACCTACAGCACTTTTTAGGTATTTTCCTCAATTGTATAGAGTAAACATTTTAAATGGAATTATTTAACATTATTTGAAGGTTTGTTGAAAAGTTGCCAGCATTGTTTTTGAGTTCGCAACGCAAACAGACATACCTATATCCGATAAGTTAATTTGTCCTCTATAGATCTATACTATTTTATAGGGATAAGTAAGGCTTGTAAAAGACAAAAATAAAAAATTGTGGTGTGACGGTACGGCTGCCGCCTTTTAAGACCGATAGCCGCGTAAGGTCCCGGGTTCAATTCCCATGTCGGGCCACTTTTCTTAAATGTTTTTTAGATTATTCTGAGTAAGCATTACTTTGCCCGGGATTGGAAGTAGCCTGAAGCGGCGATAGCCTTTTGATTAAATACATATATTTTATAATTTTTATATTTATGGTCTCACGATATAACACATAAGACGCGAGCGCTCCCTCTAGACTAATGTGAAAATCATTTTTAATTTTAATGTTTTTAATTTCATTATAATTGTTTAACATTAAATAACTATTAAAAAGTGATTAAAACGCTAAGATATACGTATTAGGAAAGTTATATTACAAAGTGTTACCAAACGTGTATGACAGCGACCGCATGCAGCTGCTGCTTATCCTACCATGCAGTATGTAACAGGTCGGCGTCAGTTAGTCACTAACACCGTGACTTGAGACTTGGACTGAGATTAGTACCAACGTGTCGCGTTTTTCTGATTTAATGACATCTGTGCTCGCCTCTGTTGTTTTGCGGGTTGAAAGATAGAATACCCAAAAAAACTCAAGTTGCCAATACACCAGCAATAGCCTCAGGATGGGAACGCACCTATAACATCTATGGTGTACAACATATATGCTAAGGTTATCTTTCAAAATAAGAACCTCAGTGGCCTAGTAATACACTCGTCGGACATTCAGTTCGATAGTCCCAAGTTCGAGTTCTACTACGTGAAGTGAAGGAAAACGTTTTGAGGAGACCCTGAATTTGTGCCCAATATGACGGACTTACCTGTCACATGGGACCTAATATCGTCGGCCAATCGTGGGTGCATATACACTTACCCTTTCGGGGATATGAGCGTGATGGTATTTAATTATGCAACCTAGACCTAGGGGGGACCTAGGTTGACATTCCACGGCCTAATAGCTCGATTATTATCCGAGCATGGTATCAGGAGTCTCCGAAACCAGCGTGTTTGTAAGAAGAGGTAAATGAACGTGGAGAAATCAAGGCAAGTACTCTCGATACTCTCTGCCTACCTTGCAAAGGAGCTGGTGTGAAGATATCTGTGTTATTAAGCTTCTTTTAAAATCACGTAAAACGGTGTTAGTAGAATGCGCATAAACAAACATGTTAAGAGTTCCTTTGATCGTCAAAAAATAGATCTCGTTTTTATAAATATTCATTAAAAACCACTCAGGAGTTTAATCTGTTGGAAAACACGAATAATTTGTGTGTGTGTGTGTGTGCGTGTGAAAGAGTTAATAATGTAATAATATAAATATATTAACACAATATTATTATTTCAGTTAAGTATATTGTTTAATGTTTTTGCTATATTATATTGGTTTTATAACAACTATTATTGGGAATTATACATTTGGGATTATTATATATTTTTTGGGATTGGGTTTATCTTTAAACTCTCTATATTTCATATTATTAATCAAAGCATAATAATTCTTTAAAAATGATCATATTGGAACCTTTTTTAAGCCCAACATTAAATAAAATAATTGAAAATAAAATAAAATAATTGAAAATAAAATGAAATAATTGAAAATAAAAAAAAGTTGATCATTTTTTTTAATAATTAAAAATTAAATAAAGTTTGGTTTCCCGAAGACACAGACAGCGCCTAGTTAGGGAACCTCTGGCAAATCTATGCAATAAATTAACATGAAGTACATATTCTAATATTATTACCTACTGTATGACTTGTTTCTTCATTTTATGTGTAATGATGAATAATGAATTCGTACACTTTATAAATGAATGTAGTTTAATATAAAATAATGTTCAACGAACAAAGTCTAATTGAGGTTTAGCTTCTGGAAAGTTCTTCCTAATATAATTTAGATTATATAGATTATTAGAATTTATTTATAGCTAGATCTTTTATATAGTCATACCTATTCTGTGAAGACGAGTCACACACACAGCAATATTGTTTTCCTTTTGTTTAGGTAGAGAGTGTATATCACAATTTCTTTTAAAAGAAACTATGTTTTTAATATCAAATTTTCAAAACATATTTTGACAGTAAAAAAATTAATTTCGTAGAAATTTTCCTGAGGGAGACCCTATAAAAGGGAGGAGATTTGGTATTTTGGTAATGTAATCATTAGTGAAGTACTTTAGAAAAGGTTTTATACCGAGAAGACAGCCAAAAGTAACTGTTATTTTACATCAGCTCTATACCAGAAAAATTCCCGTCTAATTAGATCCAGCTATTTCAAAGATTAGCGGGTACAAACTGCCTTTTTGTATTTTTGTCTTTCTGTCTGTTTGCACCCGACAAACAGACATTCAGACAGACAAAAATAAAAAAATATATTATTTTTGTATATGTGCCTTGTATACATACGTATGCATTTAGTAAAATGCGGTTATTTTAATATTACATACAGACACTCCAATTTTATTTATTTGTATAGATTGATAAGAACTATGGTTTAATTACACAGCGCATATTCTTGTGTGATAAGCCAATGTTTAAACGTCATAATCAAAATGTGTGATTATGGCCTCAGAATATATTAAAGTTTTTATCGCGTAGGTATGTGACAACCCCATAACTGGTTAGTAAAATAATAAACCAGTGATGTATGAAATAATTAATCAGTGATGATACTAGCTGTGCCCGGGACACCGTCCGCGTTGAAATTTAATTGAATAAATGTATTTAGTTACTCCTTACTACATCTGCTATCTCCCAGTGAAAATTCCACCAAAATCGGTACAGTCGTTCTAGTAACTAGCCGAAATAATCGGAAAGACAAACATTCTAAAAAGCTTTAGTTTGGTATATATGTAACGTGTATGTTTACATATACATTCAGTAAAAAGCGGTTATTTTAATTTCACCAACAGTATATTTTTTTTTATTTGTACTAATTTTACTAGGAATTATTTTTTTACTGTTTTCATAGATAGTAGAGAACCCTTCGTGCGCGAGTTCGCTTCGTACTTAACCGATTTTTATTTAATTTTATTTACGACCAAATTGCTCGTGTATTATCTGAGGGTAGTTTCCAGTCTTTGAAAAAGGCGTGTTTGTATTAATAGAGTACTGAATGTGGAGAACCTAGGTAATGTAAGACCGCCTCGTTGGCCAAGTGGCTAGCGTACACGCCTAACCGCATTGACTAACCGCGAGGCTCGGGTTCGATCCCGACGGGGACAGACATTTGTGTGATGAACATAGATGTTTGTATATCCGGGTCTAGGTGTTTATCAAATTTATCCTGGTATCAATTTAAGTATTTCAATGTATTAGTATCGTTGTCTAACACCCATAACACAAGCATATAATTTGCTTACTTTGGGGTTAGGTCAATTTGAGTAATTGTCCAGTAATATTTATTGATAAATTTCACTATGACCATCATAATCTATGAGGCTCACGTTAAATTTAATAAAAATGGAATGTATGTTTTATAGCTAATCTATACATGTAGGTTAGTAGAAAACAGTAGTTTGTTTTACTAAAAGTTTTATTGCTATGAACCATTCAAGGGATACCTGTTCATGTGTTATAAAAAACTACCTACTTAACTACCCATCAAAATTTTGGACATAAATTAAGAAGATCTGACCAACACAACATAGCAAGGCTCGTCTTTTGATTCTGATTATTATTGAAAAATTAATAGTAATTTTTTTTACAAATTTAATGATTTTTGATTTTGATTGCTTTATAATTGGATGTGGTTATGTTAACTGGAACCAACCCACAAGATGTCACTTTTGAGTTATTTAGGTTTTAGTTAATTATCTGTGAAGGTTTTACTCCTTAAATTTATTTCTTTTAAATATATTATTATATTTAGAACACTATATTGACGAAGATATACACACAAAACACAAATGTTTTTTTAAACGTTTTATAAATATTTGACTAAAAAACCTAATAGGAACCATGTTGCTGTGTGTGTTGGTTCCATATCAACATTTTTAAGCTTCAGATTTAATTATAAAATAAAATAATTAAGTGTTTTTAGTTTATTTTCATTAAAAATAGGACAATGAATAAGTAAACGTACCATTGTAATCTTGGGAATCACTAGTATCAGATGCTGCTACATCTACATGGTTCCCATAAAAAAAATAAGAGACATTTTCATGTGAGTGAAAAGAACCATGTGGCTTGGTTCTATTTTGAGAAATTAATCTGCGTCATTTAGGCAAGTACCATGCCACATAAGTCTATTTAGCTTTTTCATAGTGACTAAAATTCAACTTGGTAACCATAAGCCTCATCAATATATCGTCTATTGCTTCTTAAAGCTGCCGGATCCTCTAGTGAGGTGATGTAGAACTATATTGGCAGTGAAACTACACATGTAACTCAATTTCATTGTATTTATGGGTTGGTTCTAGTTTGCAGAACTATGTCCAATTATAGCAATTATTACATAGACCTTGGTGGTTCTAGCGGTTACAAATTGAGCTTCCATTTTGGTGGTCAATGTACAAACATCACTATTTATTAAAAATTTTCTCCAATCTAAGTTTATCTTCTGAGTGCTCTGGTAGTGAGGAAACTCATTATGTATTTGAATTTGAACTAGACTAGAATTGGGTCTTGTGGGTTGTAGATGTTAGATGGCAATCTGTGTAAGAACTGGCATCTTTCTCAAAACCCTCTTGATTAGGTAGCCAAACCCAATAACACTTGATTTAGCAACAGGATAAAGTTAGAACAAGATTTCATAGACAATATACTAAGTACATTATCTTATGCAGCAATGTAACCATGTGATTCTTGCTTTATTTATAAAATAAATTATTTTAATTTAGGTTTGGCTGTGCGTCGTGCTTGTTACGGTGTGCTCAGGTTCATTATGGAATCTGGTGCTCGTGGCTGTGAAGTAGTAGTCTCTGGCAAGCTGCGTGGTCAGAGAGCCAAGTCCATGAAGTTCGTTGACGGTCTGATGATTCACTCCGGAGACCCATGCAATGACTATGTTAACACAGCAACCAGACACGTTTTGCTGAGACAGGGTGTCCTTGGTATCAAGGTAAGTGTCTAGCAATCTTTTTCTCTTCCTTCTGACCATGTAAAAGTCAAAGCTTAAAAAAATATGTTTTATGGCTATTGGGCTATTTCTTCTTTTTAAGGTATACAAATCCAATGTTATTAGTTATGTATAAAATCTATTACAATTTGTATCCACTTTATCAGGGATTGCAAGTCTTTATGGCTTGAGATCTAATATCTAGTGGAAGATTAATTAACTTGTTTATTGGAGGGTTTATTCTATATGAGCTCTTGTACGGTGCAAGTTAAACATTTTTAAAACATTGTTTTTCCTTGCTAATTTGGTAGAGATCTATTGATCCATCCAAATTTGTTATCTTTTTCTTCCACCTTATATCTTTAGTGCCTACTTTGCCTTATTATTACCAAAGTAGTTTCACATCTTTCCCTTACCTTTGCCACTTATCAACCAATGTTTGCAATATAACAATTTGTCCTTTTTAAATATAACAGTGGCGTGCACAGGATTATGACACTGAGTATGTGGTAGAGTACTCGGTTTCAAAATAATTTTATTGATTTTTAACTTTTTTTTATTTCGTTTCATAGATTATGTGATCATGATAGTGAAATGTCAGAGTTTAATTAGATATATCAGAGGCACATCCTGTCTCAAAGCGTAAACAGTGCTTATGTACACTCTATGGAGTGCACACCCCTGAAATAGAAAGACTGGATGATCTACTTTTACAAAGGGGATATGTTAATATAATAATATTTCAGAACATTTATTTGAAGTTTTAATCTTGTAAACTAGCCTTACCTGTAGCTTTGGTTGTAACAAGAAATAGATGAAAAACTGGTTCAGTCCTTTTATTGAATGTTAAAATCATGTTTAAATTGCCAACAAGAACTTGAAAAAACTTGTCTATAATATTCAAAAATAATGTTCAGATAATACCTCTATAATTTTTGGAGAACATATTTGTTTAATCTACGAATACAATTTTCAGGTAAAGATCATGTTGCCATGGGACCAACAAGGCAAGAACGGTCCGAAGAAGCCTCAGCCCGACCACATCCTGGTGACGGAGCCCAAGGACGAGCCAGTGCCGCTCGAGCCGACGTCCGACGTCCGCTCGCTGCCCGCGCCGCTGCCGCCGCCCGTCGCCGTCACTGCTTAGGACTAAAATATAATATTTACTTCTACATATGGTTTTAATTTCACGACAGTGTCATTATACCTTTAAGAAGGCTCATCAATAATCTGAGATTTTGTCTGAAAGGATCAACGCATTATAAAAATCGTTTATAAACCGCCTCATTGGCCGAGTGGCTAGCATACAAGCCTAATCGCATCGACTAACCGCGAGACTCGGGTTCGATTCCCGATTCCCGGGGACACACATTTGTGTGATGAACATAGATGTTTGTATTTCCGGGTCTGTATTGGTATCGTTGTCTAACACCCATAACACAAGCATATAATTTGCTTACTTTGGGGTTAGATCAATCTGTAATTTGTCCAGTAATATTTATTATTTTTTATTAAAAATATAAATGAATGTGGAGGATACTAGGCGACAATGTAGAAATCGTCAAGTTGGCACTTCGATACTCTGCCTACCTCTCAATAGAATAGGCCTGAAAACGTGTATGTATCAACATTATAGTAAACATTAAAACAGCGTTGTACCAAAATACATTTTATTTGGATTACATTAGATATATCGAAGGTAATATTAAAAATAAACAAAAGTTCCGTCAAAATCGGTCCAGCCGTTAGAGATGTTGTAAATCTAAAAAAAATTGTTGTTTTGGTATATGTATAGGAACTTGTAAATATACATATGCATTTAGTAAAATGCGGTTATTTTAATAATATTACATACAGATACTCCAATTTTGTTTATTTGTATAGATGTTTTAGAAATGTATAAAATAAAATAAATACAAACGCGGACAAATTCGCGGGCACAGCAAGCACTTAGTATAAATCAAAGTTGCTCTCCGTCTCAATCTGCCTGTTTCTTAGCTTTCTTTTTTTAAACCGCGCAACTGATTTTGATTGCATTTTCTCTGTAATTAGATAATTTATACCCGAAGTATACAACCTATGAAGTGAACAACGTAGGTTACCTCTGTTGTTGAAGTACTAATTGTTTAAAAAGCGAACCGTGCGAATGTCGCTACTATAATTAACAATTCGATATTAAGTCACTTAAATATATTATAAGTTTATAACTTGTATATAAATAGTAACAAAAAGTTAGCCAGTTCCGGCTATTATTATTTAGAGCCTGCGGTATTTAGAGGCTTGAAAATCTAAAAAAGTCACCGCTAGAACCAATTTTGAACATACAGATTCGCTGACATTTGATTATATTATAAACTAGCTTTGCCGGCGACTTCGTCCGCGTTTTTATTTAATTTATTCGTTTCATAGATCTCTTAAATAAAAGTAGCCTAAGCCGTTCCTTATTACATCAGCTGTCTGCCAGTGAAAGTTCCGTCAAAATCGGTTCAGCCGTTTCATACAGGAAATGCTCGAAAGCGGTGACACAGAAGTTATGACTCTTGACGCTATTAATGGAACTAACTATTCACATAGTCCAGGAATTTGTTATTAAAAAAGATACATTTATGTAGTTAATGTCGGTAATCACGAAACAGGCGGTATCGATCACGACGAAAAAGCCCGAATATCAGCGGTTTGGGCAAAATGGCAAGAAATTACGGGGATCATCTGCAATAAGAAAATCCCCTTAGAGCTTACTTTGTAAATAGACACGTGCAGGAGCTCCATGTCACCGAGTTGAATATGCGATGTCACGAAATACCCCGTATTCGTGAGTACATTCGCGGGAGTCTCTGTGTGGGTGAGATAGCAGATAAAATGCAAGATAGTCTTAATAATAAAATGACTTATTCGTGTTCCGATCCGGAGGATATGGTGGCCGGTAGACGTGGACATAAAATCTAACAACTCGGCCACAGGACAGCGATGCACCCACAACATCTAGTGTCTCTATAGGCCACGGTTGTTCACCATTGTGAGAGCCATGTACTTATTACCAATAAAAAAAACCGTTGGGAATCAAACCTGCGTCTCGCTGTTGGTCGAGCGCGTGAGGCGTAGCGGTCAGTTTTATATTTTACATTTTTAAGTAAAACGTTGGTTTGTATAACGTAGTGATCTGATATATTCTATTTAGGGGTGCGCGCGTATGTAGGTACTCTTTATTACGTGAAACTAGTCTTAGAAGTAAAACACAATAACTGCTCAATGCGATTTATTACTTTAGATTTCTTCGGTTAGTACATACAAATGACAACGCATCATACACTTAGCGTAACGATTTAATGACAAAAATGTCAACCGCAAAACTATCAAATTGACAATAATAAAAACGATTTTTAAGCTGGTCGACGGGCAAATCCAATTAAGTATTGGAACCAATTAAGTTTTTGAACAAATGGTTAATTAGCTGCTAAAACCGTTTAATTTTTATTTACAATTATTAAATCGCAAATCTGATAGAAAAAGACAAAACTTAGGTCCACTGTTAAATGACCAATAGTGTGAGTTGTATTGTAGGAGGAATGGAGGGGTCATTCCAACGCTAATATTTGAGAGCGCCCTGTCTGACAATATAAATAAATAAGCACAGGTTATAAAATGGTCACCGGCTACCGCTGCGAAACGATGATTGTTGTTTCAAGTGTGCAGCTAATAGTAACCAATCTTAGAAAATACCATTAGATCCTTACATCATAATTGTAAACAATATGAGAAAAAAGGTCAGAAATAATTCAATATGTATTTAGACTTGCACTGGTGAGTGGTGACACAAGCTATCCTTTCTAGTTAAAGCTTTTTTTTTATTTCTTTATTCGTTACACATTTGTAATACTGATGTTAACGAGGTTCTTCTATCTTCAATTTGTATTTTATAAATAAACTAATATTATAAGTCTCGCCCGCCGACTCACATCCACCTAGACATTATTAATATATTCCCAAAGTGATTAGAACTTTAAATAAAGTGTGTGCTGTATTGTCTAACATCTAAGTATAACATTAAATAATTAATCTATCCTTACGTAAAATTAATTTTAACACTAATGGCACGATAAAAATGAATGACGAAACAGAAGATGGCATTTTAATAAAAATGTTTTAGGCCCCATAACTTAGAGTTTACGTACCTATAGGCTGGTTTTAATTTTTTTTTCTTTTAGCTTCACCGTAGGCAGGATCCGACCAATGACCTTCGTCAAAAAATCTTAATTTTTAAAAATGTAACCTAAACATAACAAAAGCGATTGCAATTGAAGTTAATTTTGTGTCTTAATTGTATTATAATTAATTAGGCAAGGTCTATATAGTTATAACAAAGTAAAAGACATATTTGCCAGAAAGAGCATTGCAAAATAAACGACAGTTTTGATTCAGAATTATTGTACTCTATTTCAAACCTAACGGTATGAAAGTTAACCTCGAAAATGACAAAAGTATTGTTGATTAACGATCCATATAATAGTGTAAGCAGCTTGGGCTTTATCTTTAGAATAGTGCTGAAGCTTAAATCAATAAATAATAATATGTTAAGAGTCGTAAAGTGTTAAAAACTATGACAAAAGTACCTACGAAGGCTCTAACTTCATTTAAGTTACCAAAAACGATAAAAAATGAAGTCTAGACAAACATCATTCATTTTCATGTGCCAAATAGTAATTTAACAAGAGTTAAAACGTATAATAAAGTATCGTGGCTACACAAAAACATCCCATATTTTTGAGAGCAAATACTAAACAAATGCGAAAATCAAACCAACAACAACCTTTCGAAGAGGCATTTTATACTACATCGGCTACTAGTCTACGGATTAGCCTAATATTACCCACTATATCGTTTAACAACATACTTTTACTTAATTAAAACATTCTGGTTGCAAAGGCTGTATAGAAAACATTTCATTGTTCTTTTAATGGCCGAAGCAAAGATAGCGTGAAAAGCCATTTTTGTATTTCGACAATAGCTAAGCTTATTTTTACTTAATATAACATTCAAGACACATCTATGCTCATACAATTACTGAATTATCCTTATTACTATATGGACAGGATAGTGATTTATCATACAGGTGGCCTTATTCTAGAAATTAAGTTTTTTAGTCTGCGATTAATTAGCGACTTACAAATAACTTATTGTTAATGGACAGAATTGCGTGTTGCGTGCATATTTTTCTTAGCGTGCTTCATGTTTAGATGTTTCTTAAGCTTAACGTGCAGTGATGTTTTTATTTATATTTCTAACACCTAATTTATATGTCATTATTTCGTAGTGCCATAACCTTCGTAATATTATTTTGTCCATATTACGAAGACGAAACAGTTTTGAATGATTGCGCACACTTGTTATTTTTGTCGTCATTTTATGATTGTTTGGTATGGAATAACTGTTTCTTAGGTTCAGTACACATGAGTTAAGAACGCATTCAAAAATAATAAAATAATGTTAAGGAGCTATAATTTAGTAATGCTTAAAGGGAGGATACAGTTGTTTTTTTTTGTTGAAGATAAAGAAAATATATTGACTTGGAAAAACTTGAATACCAACTACGAAAACGACGTTGCCAGCCTTTTCTAGTAAAAATAGCAACTTTTAGAAGGTAGCATCGGAATAATTGATGTGAAATAAATGTTTAATAATATAACAAGTCGATAAAAGAAAAAATTAGAAAGCCATTCAATTATTTTCGGTAAAAGCTTTTATTTTATTTATACATTGCTTTTGTCATACATTGAAGTAATTGATTGAATAGTTTGCTACTGTTAGCTTTCACGTGCCTTATTACTCTTAATGTTTTTTTGTATTTCAGTAAATTACACATATGTAATAATTACAACGCGAGATTTCTTCTTGCTTCGATGTCAAGACAAATGTAGGTCAAGTAGAGATCATTCTTTAAAAAATAATAAAAAGGTTAAATTAATTTATGACACATGTGTTTGTCTTAAGTATGAACGTATTAAAAATGGCAGCGTTTAATAGTAGAAGTAGCAATGGACTTAAAATGAGAGAAAATATTATTGTTTACAGTTCGCGCAAAACTTAAATGCGCCTCTGTAGTAGCTGCGCAGAACTTAGTTTTAAGGTATCGGCGGGGATATGTGTGCGGGGAACCGAGGGAGCGAACCATCCCTC